>APFE030476385.1:0-12319 GCA_000404065.3 Pinus taeda | reverse complement strand
AAAAATGAATAAAAATATTAATTGAATAAACATGAAAACCAACATTGTTATCATGTTTATATAGAAAATCCAGGTTGAAAACCAAGATTTATTGGCAACTTATATTTTCTTTTCCCTATTCTAGTCCCATTTTATTTTTAAACCTCTTTTGTCTTTTAAAAAATAAATCAGTTACAAAATTGTCAACAATCTGCAACTCTAATAGAATTATGCAACTAACTTGGCAGATTGCGACCAAGGCAAATGAAGATTATGGAAAAAGAAAATTCATTGAAGATTGCAGATGGAGCAACCTGACAACCTACAAAAGACAAATCAAAATCATTAAGACAAAGGAATAAATGTATGTAAATATTAAGTTATATAATAAAGATAAAACATTTGAATTATGAAATAAATGATGAGTAACCATTTCTACTGGCATACTGAATAATGCTTACCCTTAATTATTCTCACACAACTTCGGTTTTAACAAAAATATATACGTCTTTTCAACCAAGTTTGGAATGAACCTTGATATAATTTGAAATTCACCCTCTCCTCTCCATTCATCATTCCACTTCATGCAGAGACACTTCCATTTCACTCAACCCTATTTTTTGTAGAGATTGCCATCACCTAAACTTTGTTTCCCTGTTTCAATCCATACTAGAATTACTTCCACTCGTTAACCTTGTCCAAAGAGAAATTCAAGCTAAGCTTCTCTAACACAGGGGTCATTGTAATATCAGAGTCGAATGGGGTTAATTTTCTGGAAGGATACCCACAGGTTAAACAATTGTTGCAATATGCACGATTGTTAAAATTCATGGAGAAATTCAATGGGCACGAGAAAGAGGTAAAAAAGTCTTTTGCTAGGGCATATGATGGATTTGAAGCATAAATTGGGGACACGAAGCTAGTTTTGACAAAATATTTCATAGCAGAAGCTACTAGATTACCATGAATTAGAGAGAGTTGGTTCAAGAATAGGAAAATTGAAGAGAAAGAATGGAAAATTTTCCTCAAGAATCCAATTATGGATATTTCTATGCTTAAAAATGGAATACCAGTCATAACTTTGAAGAATAAGTGGAGGAATTTTATATTGATCATTCAAAATTTTATAACTTGTGAAGGAAGATTCGGTAACATGTTCTTTTATCATGCATGCTTAATGCTGAATTTTCTTGACGGGAATGAAATTAACATACCATATTTCTTAATTTGTAGCTTAAGAAATATGGCTAGTAATATTCAAAGAAAGGTTCAATCTATAGATAATGATCTATACCATCATGGCCTAATGAAAATCTTGATTGAGGCCCACCTAAGAAACATAGGAGATAATTGGGATTTCTTAATTAGAAATCATTTTAAGGAAGCATAAGAAGAAGATCCTAGCAACAAGACTAGGAAGAGTAGAAGAAAATTGTTTTCAAACCCTACAGAAAACTCACCAGCACAATAAACACAACAAGAACAGTCCTCTGATGATGAAATTCCTCTTATAAACGTGTTACAAACTCTAAAGTAGAATAATGTTAGAATAAAGGTAGCCAACAGTAAGGAATAAAGTTCATCCAAAAAGAAAACAGAGAAGTGAAAGGTTAAAAAGCAACCCCTTACTACTAAATCACTATATAAACCATCATCTACCATAAGAAGAAGTGAAAGGATCAGTAAAATAGTGCATGAACAACCTCGGAAATCCTCAAAATTTGTCGATTTAGAGGAATAAGAAATGGAACTTAGAGTTCCATTACCATTAGTTCCATCAGCAATTCCATCACCAATCTCCAGTCCAGCTAGGAAAAGACCTGAAATAGATCTTGTCCAGCATGAAATTTATGATTATATAATCTTTGGAAAGAAGAGCTATAGGTAAGGTTTTTGTATCATCCTCAAACCAAGAAGAAAATGAAGGAATTTATTCTAATATTTCAGGAGAACTCTAAGTTAAAGACACCCTCAAGCAATAAATTTATGAATTGGAAATATTTAATAGGCATTTGAAGTAGGAGAATGAAATAGTAAAGGCACAAAATGAAATCCAAAGAACCAAAAATGACAACATCCTACTACATCTTGGTTTATGGTTAAGAAATTGACAGCTAAAAACAAATTTCTTAAGAGGAAGATTATGAGTCTGGAACATAGAATTTTAATGAAGAAACTGAGCATGGCAGTCACCACTACGAAATAAAGAATGACTAACTAGATTTCCTTTCTCAGGCATTTCAAGGGGCTCAGTAATAGGAAGGACTCACAAAATTTGAAATTTTGCATGAGGACATGCAATGTCTTCTGCGTGGGGGAATGTTGAACCCAAAATTGCTTCTTTTTGACAACTCTTTTTCACTCCATTCCTCCTTTTCTTATCTTCATAACTCCAATTTGGGTATCAGATTACAAGGTTGATAACATAGTAGGTACATAATCATCTTCTATTTCATAAATGTCATTTGTCTTTATTATTTAACTCAATATTTACTTGAGCTACTGAATTATAATGATTTTGCAACTAAGTCCAAGGTTTGATGGGTTGAGAAGCTTCAACCAAAGAACAGGGCATATGGGCAGATGGAAATTAGTTGGTACAACAATTTGTTCCTAATTTCATAGTCTGTATCAATAAACAAGACACCCTAGCAACCTGGTCAAAGCGAACATCAACCACCATAGAAGGCGAACCAAGAGAGCAAGATGCATATTTTTAGCCTCATGATTTTCTGCATTAACAACAAATCATGAGCAGATCACGATATCTTATCTTTCAAAGTTAATTATAGCTAATATAGATTAAGCATCAAGCATAATAATCTAAAACATTTAATGCGAGGAGTTTTTAAAATATGCCTCTTGGCATAGCGAACACAAACTTTGATTTTATTTTGTATACACTTTGTTTTAAATACAAACTCTGTTTTCGTTCCATTTCTTTTGCCGTGTGATCCGGATGCGTGATTAAAATTATAGTGATACCTTCTTCTCTTAAGAGCCCCCCCTTAAGGCAATAAGGTTTTCTTTTATTTTCAATTAATATTTTATTCTGTGTTTCCTGTAGGATTTTTGTTAGTTCATTCAATCGCTTAAGTTTTCATTTTTGAATATAAGTTTAAGATTGTTTTGTAGGAGGTTTATCTAATCCTTTCATTGTTAAAGTGAAGCGATATCTGAATGAATGAAGGAAATTCCAAGAAGAAATGAGAAATAAACTCTTCCTGAGAATAAAAAAGAGGGAACTGAGAACGACCAATTATTCACCTCTTTTTTAGATTTTCAATAGTTAAGATATTCTGATGCAATAAAGTCAAACAACATAGATTAATTTTAGGGGGGACTTTGGATTCCAAATATTTTCCCATATGAAGTACTCACTTATTGTGGCTAGCCAAATCAATTGATCCTCCAGAGGATGCAAAGAATTTTTCCATACCAAATGAATGAAGAACATTTCAAGAAAAAATGTGAAATAGACTCTTCCTGAGAAGAACAAAGATGGCACTGAGAAGGACTAATTATTCCCCTCTTTAATACATTTTCCACAGTTAAGATCTTTTGATGCAATGAATTCCAACAACATAAACTAATTTTAGGACTTTGGATTCCAAATGTTTTCTTATATGCATGATTTTGGAGGGATTCCTTCTAGGAAAGATAATTGTAGATATCATTCGTTAAGAGAATATTAAGAGGTTTGCCACCCTTTTGTGTTTTCCTCCTCCTTAAGAGGTTTGCCACCCTTTTGTGTTTTCCTCCTCCTTATGCCCAAGAACAAAACCAACAATCCTATTTTCTAGCAAGAAAGCTAATTTTTGAAAGGGTGTAAGCACACTTTGAAGATCCCGTCCTTTTAAAATACCTTTTTGTGTCCAAAAAGAAGCGTCTGCAAGTGAATTCTTACCTTGAGTGGAAAACCAATATCAGAGAGGCCTAAATTCCAAATTTTGGGCTAGTGTAGGGTTGCTAAAGATCCCACTTCTCTATAGATTTGTCTTCATCCCATTACTTGGAATCCAGGTTAGATGCTCCTTAATGAGAAAGAAAAACTGATGATACAACATTCCAAATGGGGGAACCTCCCCAATCACAAATATGAGAATCCAACCATCTCAATTGATTCCCATATAAGTATTTAAATGTAAGAACCTTCTTCTACCAATCACAAAACTAATATATTAACCTCCAAACCAATTTTTCCCCAATCACAATGTTCACTAGTGATGGATCTCCAATACCTAACCAAACATGAAATTTGTGGGTGCGGACAATGAGCCATTTAGTGACCAGATGACTTCTTTTGATGTTATATTTTCCAACTTTCCATAAACACTTGTGATTCTCTTGAGATAATAAATTTTGAATTCCAAATGGAGCTAAGAGCATTGAACATTGAAATAAGGGAAGTGCTGACAATAATAATTGAATAAGAAATGCACATCTAATTGGATTATTTCAATGAGCTCCCATTGGTCAAATATGGAATTGAATTTAGAAATCATTGGAGTCCAAGATTTAGAAAAGCGAGAATTTAGGCATATAGGGTGTTAGGGTCCAACCCTAACCCCTTTATTTATGTAATAAAACCAATAGGGTCGAGTCATAGTCATAGTTAGTTAAGGAGTCAATAAAGCCCGTATTAATAACTATAAGTGGTTGACCCACATTTAAGAAAGGGACCATAGTTAGTTGCAATGGGACATAAGTAATAAATAAAGTGGTTAGCCCTTGCTACGCAAAGGACCACTAGTTGTTAGGTTGTTGAAGGTCATTTAGCTATAAATAGTCATAGTTAGAAGGGAAAGATCATCGAGTATTATTTTGTAATTGAGCTCTGCTCTGCTGGAGGTTACCCCCTCAAAGAGGCAAGTGAACATTGATTTTATCTTTGAATAATAATATACTTGTTGTTTTTGTCATTTTATTCTGTGTTCTGGGTTGTATTTCTTCACATATTTGGTATTCTAGAATTTCTCGCACGTCAAGAGCATAACAAGTGGTATCAGAGCACTCTCCCGGGCCGGTGGTACCTCCATTTTTGGTAGAATTTTTTTAGGCTAGAGACGTGTTCCAACATCTTTAAACCACGGGATCTGTCATTGAGTGCATAAACCTGTGGATTTGGGGAGGCATGCACACAGGAAAAACAAGAGGTGGTCACTCTTGTTGGACTCCCTTGTAACCCCTGTGGGTACCCCTTCGAGTAGTAGCGAATTAGACAAAACTACACATGGACTGCCTTCCATGTACCCTTTGGGTATATTAGAAGCCCCCTAGGCTCACCTGAAACCTCACCTTCAATAAGCCATAAGCCGTATTTCTTCTACAGTACATTGAGAACAACACTTGGGGAGATTACTCATGCGTACGATAAGTTAGTTAGGTAGTACGGCTAAGGGTACGGTTGACCCTCCTTAGTTAGCGCCCTCAAAGATTGGGCCGAGTACTATTATTAGACCCTTATGTATGTTGTGATCTGTAGCACCTAATACTCCTTTGTGACGATAGTTCCCTCGACTCTTTGAAGATTTCCCATTATCTTATTTGCAAGATCAGATCCACTAGTTGGGGTTCTACCGCCGCAGTACGATTCAGATCTAGCAATTGGGGTTCTATCGCCACCACCACAATTAGATCCACCAATTGGGGTTCTACCACCGCAATACCATTCAGATCTAGTAGTTAGAGTTCTGTCGCTGCCGCACCAATTAGATCCACCAGTTGGGGTTCTGTCGTTGTAGTCCAACTCACATTTAGCCGTTGGTGTTTCGCAGGCAGATCTGATCATCTACCCAGTAAGGCTTGTGGCTGCTATAGTCTGGGCCCGATTTTTGCAGGATATTGGGCAGGATCGAGTCTAAGGGTTTCCCAGGATGCTTACAAGAGACTTAGCCCATATGATTCATGATAACGAGTTGATTGTAGTGGTACCATTCACTTGTCAGCTTCAATTTTCAGGTGGTCCCACATTTTTTCAAAGTCATGTCAAGTGACCAATATCTGTGTATGGTAGAAACCAGAGCTCAAGTCATGGCCAACAAGAAGATTGAGAACCTTGAAAAAAAAGATAGATTCTTTCTAGGATGATATGCATAAAATTACATAATTCATTGCATAATTCAATACGAGCACATCGGGGTTGCATCCAGAGGCACATGGTAATGATGAACACCTTGAAGGAGAATCTAGCCATCATATTCACTTCCATGGAAATCACCAACATTCCCACCTTCGACTACCCAAGCTGGACATGTATAAATTTGATGGCTCTAATCCGGCAGTATGGGTAACACAAATGGAACAATATTTCATTCTGAATGAGATCTGCAATGATCCAACTAAACTACGTGTGGGATCCCTTTACTTGGACCAAGAGAGATGGCAATGGTGGAAATGCTATCCGGGGAACATAACTTGGTAGGTGTTCTCAAAATCCCTTTGTGGCCGCTCTGACAGAGAATATAATTTTTGGGTTGTCTTACTAAGCTCTGATAGACAAGCATAATAAAAGACTACATTGCAGCCTTTGAGACATTGTCCATCCGAACAGAAGGTCTAGGAGATGAATTCTACTTGGAATTTTTTATAAGTGGTCTCAAAGAAGCCATCCAAGCAGATGTCTGAATGCACCACCCACCTACATGGATAGACACTTGCACAAAGGTTATCGAAGTGGAATGTTCTTTTGCTGCCTAGTCTACTCGTCCAAATTTCATAGCCAAGGGATGTCCCACCTAGGCTCAGGGCCCTACCCAAACACTTAAGGTTCAAAAGGTGTCCCCAACAGAAATGGTTGAAAGAAGAAAGCAAGGATTATGCTACTACTGTGATGACAAATACTCCTCGAGGCATAAATGCAAGGAACCAAAATTCTTTCAAATTGATGTTTACTGATCACAACTATCGGAGGAAGCCCTACCCCTTGGGGGACTAGAGGACAAAGTTGAGGAAACCTAGCAGGACAATGAGCTCACAACTATGCATGAGGAATCAATTATCTCGCTACATGCTTTGGTGGGCATTTTTGTGCCCCAAACTCTCAAAATCAGAGGCTTTATTAAACATTGCCATGTAGTAGTATTGATTGATAGTGGAAGCACTCATAACTTTATCCACCAGTGAGCCGCCAAAGCTGTTCATTGTTTTGTAAGGGCGGTCTCTAATTTCCAGGTCCTTATTGCTAATGGGGAGACAATGAAATGTGAAGGCCACTGTGAAAATATTAAAATTTAGATGGGAGACTACCACCTAAAGACCCACATGTTTGCGATTAACATGGGTGGTTGTGGCATTGTCTTGGGTGCTGAATGGCTTCGCACACTAGGCCCAATAAAAATGGATTTCCAGGAGTTATATATGAGCTTTAAGCAGAATGACCACATGCATACACTCTATGGACTCTAGGTAGGTGCTCCTTCTATCATCAGCTCACATCGAATGGAAAAGTTGTTGAAAATGGCCATCATGGATTTATCACCCAGTTTAATGCCATCCAGGCCATAGAACCCACTACTCTTCATATTCATTCTGATATGCAAGAGGTCTTAAACCGCCACCAATAGGTATTTGAAAAACCTAAAGAGCTTCCACCCTCTAGAGGGGAACATGATCATAGCATCACTTTGGTCCTAGGGCACAACCGCCGAATGTGCTCCCATATCGATATCCTTTTGGCCAAAACAATGAAATTGAAAAAATCATCAAGAAACTCCTTGAAGCCGATGTTATTCGTCCTAGCATCAATCCTTATTCATCACTAGTGGTCATGGTGCTAAAGAAATATGGGGAATGGCGCATGTGTCTATACTTTTGGGCCCTCAACAAGCTCATTGTCAAAGAAAAATTCCCTATCCTAGTTGTTGATGATCTACTTGATGAACTACATGGTGCTCAATTCTTTACTAAGCTAGATCTTCACTCTGGCTATCACCAAAAATGAATGAAAGAAGTAGACATTCCCAAGACTTCTTTCCAAACTCATGAAGGCCATTATGAATTCTTGGTCATGCGATTTGGTCTCTGTAATGCCCCATCCAATTTTTAAAGGATCATGAATCACCTGCTAAAACCATATCTATCAAAATTTGTCCTCATTTTCTTTGATGACATTATCATCTACAACCTAACCTAGGAAAAATATCTTCAACATGTATACTTGATCTTGCAACTACTCCAGAATCACAAATTATTTGTCAGATTGTCCAAGTGCTCTTTTGGTGTGGAAGAAGTTGAGTATTTGGGACACATTGTGGGTCGTGAAGATGTCAGGGTTGATCCCAAAAAGATATAGGCAATGCAAGATTGGCCCCAACCAAAAACCTTAAAGAGTTTGAGGGGATCCTTGGGTCTCACCGGCTACTATCGCAAATATGTCCGCAATTATGGTGGCATTGCTAGACCCCGCACTAACATTCTCAAGAAAAATTCATTCCTCTGGAATGATGCATCAAAATAGACATTTATGGCTCTCAAACATGCCATGTGTTCCACTCCAGTATTGGCACTACCCGACTTCACCAAATCTTTTGTGATTGAATGTGATGCTTCAGGTACTGGTATTGGTGCTATCTTAATGCAGGAAGATCGACCCTTTGCTTTCACCAACCAACAACTGAATGGGAAACATCTGGGACAATATACCTATGAGAAAGAGATGATGGCCATCTTACATATAGTTGATACCTGACAACCATACTTATTGGGGCAGCGTTTCCAAATCCGCACAGACCATAAAAGCCTCAAATATTTTTTGGAACAACGCCTATCGTCGCCACAACAAAATAAGTGGTTGGCCAAAATATTGGGATATGATTATGAGATAATTTACAATAAATGGCGTGATAATGTAGTAGCAGATGCTTTATCATGCCAATTTGAGGATGAAAGCACCCTGCTATCAATCTCTCTTCCCATACTAGATTGGATTGAAGAAGTCCGCAAGGAATGGTTTTCACACCCCTCTCTCTCCCAAATCATTAATAACTTGAGAGAAGATCCTAATTCCTCAGTTGGCTACTCTTTGAAGGATGAGATTCTTCACTACAAGGATCGAGTAGTTATATCATCGACATCCACCCTGAAAACATGCATTTTGGTAGAGTTTCACTCAGAAGACTTATGCTCGAACTTGTTGTTCTTTCTTTTGTACAGGCATGAAAAATATCATTCTTACTTTTGTAGCTGAATGTGATGTGTGTCAATGACACAAAGGAGAAACAATCAAGCTACCAAGAACCTTACAACCATTTCCAATCCCTGCCTCCATCTGGATGGATGTTTCTATGGATTTCATTATTGGTCTCCCGAAGTCAGGCAAAAAATTAGTCATCGTGGTGGTTGTGGACAAAATTTATATATATGCTCATTCTTGTACTCTACCCCACCCATTTACCCCCACTTTGGTGGCTCAAGCTTTCATGGACCAAATCTTCAAACTGCATGGCATGCCCATTTCCATTGTGTCTGATCATGACCTGAATTTCACCAGTAACTTTTGGCAAGAAATTTTCAAGCTACAAGGCACCCAACTCCAACTATGTACTTCTTATCATCCCCAAACTGATGGTCAAACTGAAGCAACCAACAAATGTTTGGAGACATACCTAAGGTGCTTCAATTCAGAAAAGTAGCATCAATGGGTATGGTGGCTACCTTTAGTTGAATGGTGGTATAATACTAACTATCATGAAGACTCCAAGATGACTCCATATGAAGAAGTGTATGGCCAACTCCCACCTTCACCTATTTCTTATATCCCTGGATGCTCTAAGGTGCAAGAAGTTGATCAAATCCTACAAAACCGTGGAGCCATGCTAACTCATCTCAAAGATAATCGCCATCAATCTCAGAATCAAATGAAGCAACAAGCAGACCAACATCGTTCCGAGCACACATTTCAAGAAGGGGATCACATATTCCTGCGGCTGCAACCATATAAGAAAACATCGCTCAAAGAAAAGGGCTGCCAGAAATTAGCTCCAAAATTCTAAGAACCTTATCAAATACTTCAGCGCATTGAAGAAGTAGCCTACAAGCTGGCCTTGACACCAACTTCAAAAATCCATTTAGTCTTCCATGTATCATGCCTCAATAAAGTGGTGGGGAACAATTGCAGAATTCAAACCAGTCTACCTAAATTGGATGAAGAAGGTTCACTCTGGCTCCAACCTAAATAGGCCCTCGATACTCGAGAATGACATCTATGCGGCCACACGGTAAAGGAAGTCCTCGTAAAGTGGAAAGACATCTCTCCATAAGATGCGACCTGGGAACCAGCCACTATTCTTCAACAGTTTCCGCAGCTTCAGCCTTGAGGACAAGGCTACTTTTGATGGGGGAGGGCATGTTAGGGTCCAACCATAACCCCTTTATTTATGTAATAAACCCAATAGGGTTGAGTCATAGTCATAGTTAGTTAAGGAGTCAATAAATCTCGTATTAATAATTGTAAGTGGTTGACCAACATTTAAGAAAGGGACCATAGTTAGTTGCAATGGGATATAAGTAATAAATAAAGTGGTTAACCCTTTTTATGCAAAGGACCACTAGTCGTTAGGTTGTTGAAGGTCATTTAGCTATAAATAGTCATAGTTAGAAGGGAAATATCATCGAGTCTTATTTTCTAATCGAGCTCTGCTCTGCTAGAGGTTTCCCCCTCGAAGAGGCAAGTGAACATTGCTTTTATCTCTGAATAATAAAGTACTTGCTGTTTTTCTCATTTTATTCTATGTTTTGGGTTGTATTTCTTCGCATATTTGGTATTATAGAATTTCTCATAGGTCAAGAGCATAACATAGGAACACCCAAATAATTACTCTTTCCAAGTGCCTACTGTTGAAAATCCAAAAATATGTTTTATATGGGCCAAGACGGATTTGTTGACATTCCATGAACATACTTTATTTTTACCTTTGTTAATTTTCCCTCTAGAGACTCACATAAATATATCTATAATTGAAAGAAATCTATAAGTTGTAATAACCAAGGCATCACCAAATAATAATGTCTCATCTGTAAAGTGAGAATCATTTATATTTTTAATACCTGGACCAAAGAAGATACCTGGAATCATTTCTCTTCACAACTCAAGGTCTAACCTTCTGCTCAATGAATTTGTGGCATTATGATGAATAAAAAGGGATAAAGAAGGAAACCTTGTCTCAAGCCACTTGAAGATTTAAAGAAACCCATGGGTTTCCCATTGATCAAAGGAGAGATCCAAGGGATTGAAATGTAAGTTTCTACCCACTGTAACTCATGTTCTTCAAACCCAAATTTTCTCATCACATCAAGGAGAAACTTATGTCGAACTCGGTCAAAAACATTTATCCATGTTAAATTTAATAATCATCCATTTTTCACCTTGAGTTTTACTCGAATTAATCGCTTCTTGGACAAGGAATATGTTATCCATAATTTTTGTGTTTCCCAGGAATCCTCCTTGGTTTTCTGATGTCAACTTTTATAAGGAGGCTTGAGTCGCATTGTTATAATTTTAGAAATAAGCTTGTAGGACATATTACAAACATAGATAGATTTAAAATGAGAGAAGGAGGAAGGGTTGACATATTTTGGGACCAAAGAGAAAAATGATAAGTTGATACGCCCTACAATATAATTATGCTTGATGGAATAATCTATCATTTTGCAAAGGTTAAATTGAATGATATCCTAACATTGCTGATAAAAATGTCTTGAGAAGCCATCTAGACTTGGAGCTTTATCTGGGTTGAAAGAAAGTAAGACATTCCATACCTCCTCTTCCATAATATGGATAAAAAATCCTCATTACCCTCTTTAGAAACCAAATCAGGAATATTCTCCACCATATTAAACACAAATTTGTCCTCCAAGCTACTTGGTTCTTCATAGAGACAACAAAAGTGATGAACGACCTCCTTTTTGATTTGTGGGATACTCCAATGTGTGGTTGCACACAAACACCTACACTAACTTATGGATTCACATAATAAACAAGTATATCTATATATATATATATATTATATATATAATCCACTTTAAATTTTAGAGTATATTAAATCTATAAGTGTTACGTGGGAACAATGTGGCATTAGGAAATTGGAAAGCATGGTGCATATGGTTCATGCAATCCCTCTTTTGAACAAATAAACATATGTGTATATGTATTCTGATGTGACCTCCAAATTCCGTGATCCATGGATATAACTCACCATAACACCAAGTTGATCCCTTGTTTAGTTGACTACCATAGGATTCCTACAAGAGTATATTGGAGCCCTAACTTCTAGATCATACATGTATTGAAGTTTTGAGAGAGGACCTTGTATTATTTCTCCTTGTGTAGCCTTTATTCATT
>APFE030476383.1:0-64631 GCA_000404065.3 Pinus taeda | reverse complement strand
ATCCATCAGTTAACAAGATTATTCTTAGAGCTCATAGAAGTTGGCTTGAGCCCCTAGCGGACTTATGCTAGCTGACCAAGTGATAGTTGCGGCAAGAGCTAGTACTTGTGCATACAACACCGTCGCTTCCAAGTTTGTTACGAACTAACGGGTTGATAAAAGTAAAGAAGGGAGTCCCAGGAGTTGCAGCATTATTGCTGTAATACTGGAGCCCACCTGTACCACCCATGAAGAGAAACACATGGACCAAAAATATTTGTCTAACATCCAATGGAATAGTCCACAGTCGATGTGACAATCGTTACAACCAACATCAAGGAAATATTTGTCTAGTATCCCACATAATAGTCCATAGGAATGGGGCAATGATAACAACCATTACAACACATTCTCAACAATAATAACTGAAATAGTTCAACTATCTTAGTACTTGTGAAAGAAAACATGAAATACAAATGTCCACAAAATAACCTTACAAACATTCATAGTCTATTCATGATGAACGTGTTGGCCTTAAAAGGCTTATGTTATTAAGAAAAAGTTCGAAGACATAGGTTTACAATGTACATCACTAGCTACAATAGTGGGACGTTGGGGCCACCCCATTCTCCTCAAATAAATAGTTGATCTCTCTAATGCCTTGTGGGAGGAGCCAAGGTGAAAATCCCTTTTCACATACAATGACGGGGTATATATACACAAGGGGTGGCGCTTCTACTTTGTGACTCTTTGACTACCCTCATGACTGTTCAACTTCCTAAGACTTCTCAACTTACATGACTCTGCATATTCATTTGTTTTCCATGGATTCCCACTTTAAAATACATTTAAATATAATATACATGGTCCACAATGATGAGGTGTCAAATGATAGCTCATGAAAATACATGACATGGAACTATTGATGTAAATTGCTTGGATGTTATGGCGGTGTTAGGCCACTGTTACTGCTTTGAGTGATGTTTTCTTATGCATACACTTTTCTTCCACTGATCCCAGCTTAAGTAGGAATGAAAAAATTACATATATAACAATAAATATAGAGTTGCGGTAGAAATAACGCTTCATTTCATTAATATCAAATACTGAAATAAGCTTACAAATAGAATGGAAATAAACTAGCTCTCATGATGACATCTTATCTCTGAGAAGAGATGCGGCAGCTAGATGCCTCTGAACTATGTTAAAATGAGGCTTGAAGGCCTATTTGTTATTGAGAAACAATGGAAAACCCTAAACATACAAAAATCTAACCCTAAGAGATGAAGCGCCAAAACTATGTGCCTCATTTGGGTAAATTGGTACATCAACTTCCTGGGTTCGTAAGTTTGGCATACGATCTTTGTTTGATGCGCACAATACCTCATTAGAATAAAATTTAGAGTGGAAGACATGGGTCTTCCCAAAAAACATCTTTTGGTCCTGGAAACAGCTCGGAAAGTTCAAGTCCTAAAAAAGTGCCAAAAATAGTAAATTGTGCTATAATTAAGGAAACTAAAAAAGTGAAACAGACAATGGTAGGGGTCCAAGTGGAATAGGTAGGTGGCCACCCACATACACCTAGATCAGTCCTCCCCTCTTAAGAAACAATGGGCCCCATTGAATTGAGTTCCTCCATGAGATGGGGAAACTTATGGTGAACTTAGGCCCTAGTGAGCCACTAGCCTTGCTGTAGGAGTTGGCTAGGTTTGACAACCCGATATCGTTCGATATTATGTTAGTGATTATTATTGATCTATGTGTCCATAATATGATTAGTTGTGGCATGTTCCACGAAGTCTTGGTTTACCTCTTTTGGTGTGAGTTATTCTGCATTGTTTGAAGTGTCCAGTAATGGTGGGAAGTATGGTCAAAGGTGGTCGACATTCAACACTATGTGTAGGTCAATGAATGGGGAATGTTGAGCTCAAAATAATTGTCTCACATAACCTTGGTAATGATGTAAGAAACATATCGGAGTGCTTTAAGTTTCCAATCGGATCCATTAAGGCTTTCTTTCTGGAAATGCAACCAAACATTATTGTCCACCTGAAACTTGTGTGGAACCTAATGTTGATCATGTCCCTTCTTATATTTGGAATTTGAATTCTCCAAGATGTCATGAAATTTCTTGTATTAGATGCTCAATAAGTTTGGTCACTTTATCAGCCTCAAACAATACATGTGTGGATTTTGTCTGTGTAGTCGCATGAGGCATGGAAACATTAATCAGACACAATGGTTTAAATCCTTGACCCACTTGAAAGGGACTACGACCAATAGAGATATGGAGAGATCTTTTATGACTGTGATGCACATAAGGAAGAATCTCATCATAGGTTCCTGAATTTTTGGATTTGTACATGCGTAGTATGCTAACTATCTTACAATTGACGACCTATGTGTGTCCTTCAGTATGGTGATCGAAGGCAGATGATTTGGTGAGCTTGGTGTCCAATAGTGTCTAGAGGCTTGACTAGAATGTGCTCAAGAAACTACTATCCCGATTTGATATAATGGTCTACAGACCCCAAAATGTACCCACACTCATTCAGAGAAGAGTTTTCTAGTGTCCTCTACCATGATACTCGTCTTGCAGGCTGCCAATATAGCGATCTTAGAAAATCGGTCCATGGCCACAAATGCATAGTCATTATCATGCTTGGTAGAAGGGAGGCTGGACATAGAGTCCATCGAGATGGATTCCCATGGATGGCTGGGAGTGGGTAGACAAGTGTACAAGCCTTGCTTATTTATGGTTGGCTTGGCGATGCCACAGGTAGTGTAGAGTCTAATATATTTCCCAAAATCAAGTCTAATAAAAGTACTTTTGGAGTACAACCACAATTTTCTCCACACTAAAGTTTCTTGCGACCTTACTATAGTGTACTTCCAAAATCATCTTAGCATGTTCACTTGAAGGAACACAAAGGTGGCCCAGGTAGCATAATAATGTGTCTTGGAGGTGGAAATCGAGAACTTTCTTTCATCTACTAGAATCTAGTATGTGGAGGACAAATCTAGATCATTTTTGTATAATTGTGGCCAACCATAGGTCTCGTGGCCACAAGAGTTGAGAACAATAGTCATTATTGCAACTGGAGGCTCGATGAGCCAGTCTACAACATGATTGGTGCTCTCATTTTGTATTTAATGTTCAAGTGGAATTTTTGTCGATATGTAGACCAATTTTAATGTCAATTGTTTTGCAAGTTCCCTTTTGTCTATATAAACTAAAAAGGTTGGTAATCAATGTGGATGACCATCACCTTCCCCATAATGTAATGCTTCCATTTCTAGTAATTCTACATGATGAAATACACCTCTTTATCAAAGGTGGGTACTTCCAAATTTTATCGGGAAGTGTCTCACTATGATAGGCCACTGGATGCATGTGATTGGTGAGGACTAAATAGATAGCATAGTCAAAGGTGTCTGTCTCAATTTCAAATGGTTACTGCAAGTCTAGAAGTGTGAGTACCAGTGTAGAGCACAAGTGGTGCTTTAACTCAATGAATACCTCCTGTTGGGACTCAAACCAGGAAAAAATTTCTTTCACCTTTCCCTTAGTAATATGACACAAGGGCCAAGTGATATGGGAGAAACCCAACATGAACCTTTGATAAAATTTTGCAAGGCCCAAAAAGATATGAACCTCCATTAATGTGGTCTGAGCTAGCCAATCTTGAATGACTTGGATCTTAGTTGGATCCACATGCATGCCACCCTCATCTATGATGTAACCCAGATATTAGACCTGACTCATGCCAAAGGTCCGTTTCTCCAAGTTTGCACACAGTTTTTTTTTGCGAAAGGGTTTAAAGGGCTTGTTGAATGTGTTGCAAGTGTTCTTCCCAACTCTTGCTGAAGATGAGGATCTCATCCAGATTAGCAGCAATGAATTATTTCATGAAGGGGCAAAAGATATCATCCATTAGTCTCATAAAAGTAACAGGGGCATTTTTCAACCTGAAGGGCATAACCAACTATTTAAAAAGGCTTTCCTTGGATTTGGAGGTGGTTTTCCATACATCTGTGGGCTCAATTGGAACTTGGCGATAGCCAAACTTTAGATTGATCTTGCTAAAATACTTGGCCCCCTTGAGTTGGTCAAGAAGTTCATCAATCCATGGCATTGGAAACTTGTTCCTGACAGTGATTTGTTTTAGTGCATGATAATAAATATAGAGCCTCCAATTCCCATCCTTATTCTATACAGCTACAATCTGACTCCCACAAATTGAGGAACTTGGTCAATTGTTCCCTTTTTGTATAAAATCCTAGATTTTCTGCTTGATCACTTTATTTTGAAGAATGGAGTGATGGTATATTGGCCCATTGGGTAGAGGTGCTCTGGGAGTCAGATCAATCGAATGCTTAACTTGACAATGAAAGGGTACCCCTGTGGATGAGGAGAAGATGTCCCTATATTCTTCCATGACCGTATCCACCTACTTCTACTACTGACTAATGCGAAGATCATGTCCTTGGAGAAGCCATCTGATGGTGTACGGTTGTAGATGTGTTGTAGTTAGTAGGCCCATCCGCTTGATGACCTCTTCCTAAGCGAGGTTCTTTTGGATCTCATTATTGACAACAAACTAGAGTGGTGAACCCTTCACCCACATCTGTGAGTCGAAGAGGCGTTCCCCTTCCTATAGATCTTCAAGCTCAATCTTCTAGATATTGGTGATGGCCACGATGGCACTGGGCTCGGGTTCAATGATTTGATTCCCTTTGTCATTCCCCTTATTAGTATCTAGCTCATAGTTAGAACATGTGTCTGATTCGGAAGCCTTTAGCTTGGACACTAGTGACTCCTTGTCCCGACACACACTTATGTTGTGAGTGGAGCTCTTATAGATTCCACACCACATTCTCGTGTCCTTATTTATCTTCATGGTTTTTTTCTTTGCTTGTGGCTTTAGCAGGTTATCATGGGTCACTTTGCCTTAGCTTTTTCCTTTTCTCTATGGTTTGAAGGAACCTTTCCTTTTCTTCATATTCGCAGATCCAAAGTGTCGCTTTTACTTTTTAAACATTTGCTCAGTATTCACAGTGTATTTTTACATCGTTCCGAGTGAGGAGATTTCAATCAACTACATCAAGGCCTAGATGTACCTATGTAGACAACCATTGTACTTGAGTGCCAAATACTACTTAAAATCATTCATATCTAACTTGGTGTGAAGGGTATGAAAGACATTAGTAAACTCTAACATGTCTTGGTCCCTTCTCTACCCGAGAAAGCTCCACATTATTTATTTCTCCTCATATATTTCGACATGGTTGTACTTCTCTTTGATGGCTTCCCCAAATGAATTCCAAGTTGGTGCAACTGAAAATAGTGAGGGTGTACTTTCATCATTCTTCTCACAATAGGTTTACCAATAGTCCTTGATGTGGGGGGGTGACTTTGAGAAGTGAAAAAGTAGTATCCTTCTAAAAAAAGTATCATTCTGGTAGATTTAACCACTTATCTTTGATGTGCACATCTATATCACCTTCAATTATGATGATGTCAAAGTTAACTTGTACCTTGAAAGGTTTGATTCTTCCAGAGTGGTTGCTGGAAGGAGTTATGTCACCTTTGGATAATTGACGAAGGATCTAGGCAAACTTGTCCATCATCGCATTTGTCTTTTTTCGAGGGATTTTTTGAGAAATATTTTCAAAGTATATCCTACTCGGTCATCTCTCTTCTTTTCTACCATGAGAGGTTGTCGATGTTTTTGAGGTTGGACTTCCAAAGTTTCGACAAATTCGAGCCCTAACTCCTTATATCCCAACATTGTTGTGGACATGCAAAGAAAAATAGAGAAAGAACAATGCACTCTGATACCATTGATCCAAACGTAAACAAGAACACAAAAAAATAAATATATAACTATAAATATAGAGATGCAGTAGGAGTAACACCTCATTTCATTAATATCAATTACTGAAATAAACATACAAATAGAATGGAAATAAAATAGCTTAGGAAATGGTAGCTTATCTTTGAGAAGAGATATAGTGGATACATGCCTCTGAACTACTTTACAATGAGGCTCAAAGGCTTATTTATTATTGACAAACAATCGAAAACCCTAAACATCCAAAAATCTTATCCTAGAAGATGAAGCGTCAAAACTATGGGCCTCGTTTGGGTAAATTGGTACATCTTCCCGAGGTCATAACTTTGTCATATGATCTTTGTTTGACACAAAAAAAGCCTTGTTAAAAGTATCTATTTGAGGAATACAACTTTCTACTGTAGAACATTAGTCAAAAACCCATGTTTGCCTTGGTTTTCCCTAAAATTGTCGTTTAGGGCCTTAAAACGACTTCGGAAGTTCAAGACCCAAAAAACTACCAAAAATAGTGAACTGTACTACAATTAAGGAAATAAAAAATTGAAAGAGATAGTGGTGGGGGTCCAACTAGAATAGGTGGTTGGCCACCAAAATCCACCTAGATTGTCTACCTCCTTATGGCTTGGTGACAAGAATGTTCAATGATCTCAAGTCTTCGGTTCTGGTCGTGAGTTGGTGTCCCTTTACATGGCCTTGATGGATCAGCTTGCATGCTTAGCTATAAGAATGTCTTTTCCATGTGTTCCACCTTCATCTCATTCTTCATCATCTTGCCAGATTCGTTTATCTGTAATTCACAAATGATGAGATGAAATCAACCCAAAAACATCCTAGCCTAAGATGGTGCATTCAACTTCAAATACTGAGCTAAAATTGAGTTGTAGGTCAAAGAGGGAGGGTAAGTGACTACGCATTGCATAGTCTCAGTAGTAAGGGTTGATTCTTGAGGCCTGGAACTATGCACTATGTAGTCTAGGTCTAGCTCCGGGGCAACCTCTATGCAGTTTTGAGTGACAATGAGTCTGGCTGAAGGAGGCACCATTATGGAAGATGTTTACACAATTTTGGAGAGCAAGTTTGACTGAATTTTGTGTAGTTCTAGGAGACAGTGGGAAATAGTGGCTCAAGATGAGGGGAGGACAACTGATGATAGCCTCTATGCAGCTTTGGAAGGGAAGGTTGAGTGAAAATATTACGCAATTTTGGAAGGGATGGTTGGGTCTTTAACATAGTAATTGCATAATGGAATAGTCCTAGGGGCAAGTAATTGCACATTTTCAGATCCAAGGGTCAAGGAGACAACTTGTTGACTGTAACTATGTCATGCACAGTCTATGCAGTTTGGGTGAAGCTAATTTGAAGGACCGGGAAGCTTCTTCGAAAAAGGCAAAGTGCTAGAACAGTGAGATTGACATGTGAGGTGATGGAGCTTCAACTATGTCCTAAAACATAGAATACTTGATGACCCAAAAAAATTTGATTACCCATGACACATGAACAACACTTTCACTTTTGTGTCGTTGATTCATGACCATCTATGACAAGTGCAACACCTAAGATAAACTTATGATGACTGTGACGACACTTGTTTGATAGTAATAAAAAATTTATGAATGAGTATGACAGGTGTTTGCATTGTTAGGAAATATCATAAAAACAAAGATGAGCCCTTCGAACCCTTGGAACGAAACACTTTGCGGACACAAATGGAATGAATTTCAGTGTTTTTGACCATATATGTGATTGAAGAAATAATGAGATGAAAATGATAATTTTTCCCTTATGCTGCAATAAGAGGTCAATTTTAACTTCATGAAAGATGTGCTTTGCTTTTCATACCTACCCTCCAAAGGGTTGTGAGTCAGATTTAGTCCTCATGCGGTCCTAAACTCCAATATTCTAGCATGTCTGCCTTTTTAATCTCGTTATTCATCATATTTCCATAGCATGGCATAATTTTTGTATCAACAATCCACTCATGACAAGACAACATAAGTTTGATAAAACCCTACCCTAAGGTAAAGCAATTGGATTCATGAATTGGGTCGAGACTAAGTGATAGGCTAGGGAAGAAGGCCCAATGATTGTGTAATTGTGTAGTTCAAGAGGCCAAGGCTCATGCTTCATCACTAAGAATGTGTAGTGCACAGCTAAGGCCACAACGAGGGAAATTTATGCACAATCCTCACTTAGGGAAAAATTTGCGCAATTCCCACTATGGAAAACCTTTACGTGCTGCCCACTTAGGGACATAATTGTGTAGTTAAATCATGTAGTCGCTACTGCAGGATGGGGCCCTAGGAGGTTAAAATGCATAGTTCTAGGAGGCAAGAGGATTGGGTAACTAAGAGGCTTTAGGGACAAAACTGCAAAGTTTATGAAGTCAGTGAGCTCCAGCTCATGGAAGCACACTAGAAGAAGCATCTACGTAGTTTTGGAGGCCAAGGGAGGATGTGATTTCTACATTTTGTGCTTCCAATAGGTAAGGGAAATTCTTGAGGGTTGTAGATGTGAAGCGTGTAGTTTAGGATGGCTAGATGAGGCTACGTTTCTAGGAATCCTCCAGAATTTAGCTAAGTGTGGGATAATTTGAACCGATGTGAACAGTGATAGAACTTGACTATGACCACACAATTAGATACTTGGTGATAGAATGTATATCATCTAAAATATATGAAATTATAATTCAATTAATGAAACAACCTTTGTGGCAACTTATGACAAGTTCAACCCCCACAATTGACTTTGTGAGGATAATGATGACACTTGTGTAAAAGTGTGTGAAACCTTGGCGATGAGTGTGAAACATGTCTATATGATAAGAACAACTAATTTTCATAAATATTGCCCCTTGATGAAAACCAATCCTCCCCTTTTAATGAAAATCAATAACTCCCACACCCTAAGACGACACTTACTATATAAAGACAAAACATGAACGACACTTGATATCCAAGAAGGGGGCTTGAAATCATCAACTAACCAATAAGTGAATAAGGAACGATTGATAATAGAATCCATAGTAGGCTCCAAAATTCAAGTGTAGGGAAAAAGTTTGGAGGGCGTTGTAGTTGTAGAACACTTGGCGACACATTGGTATAATCCAACTTCTCTATTTCCGTTAACTCCTTCCATGTAGGGCCTTGGTTCTTCAGGGAGTATTGGTTCATCATGCATATCAATTGAACACAACTTAAGATTCAACTTAATCACAATATTTCGATTTGGGAAGGGTAGTGTAGCTCGCAAGCTTAAGACTTTCAGAGAATAATTTTTCATCTCTGGTGCTGCTCCATTGCCAATAGGCCTATATAGCACCCCGGTGGAGTCACATAGGAACACAAATGTTCCTCTACTTCCAGCAAGTCTGGATAGTACCCCGGTGGAGTTATTTACTTCACCTCTCTATGCAGGAAGCATTTCTCTTCGTTTGCCTTTATTTATTTATTGGAAGAGAATTGTGCATTGACACTTATTTATTTTGGGGTGGAAGAGGGATATCGTGTTATTGAGAGCAGAAGAGGTTGTTCCTTCAGAGAAGCATATAGAGACCTATGATTTAGATTTTCTACTTTGGATTTTTCTCCTTCTCTTCTTCTACTAGTTGGATAATATTAAGAACACCACAGTAGAAAAACCAAGTGTAGGCATGAGTTTTTTTTACTAGACATGGGTTTGTGGTTGGACAAAAAATTTCCTTATAGACGGATCGTATTTTCTGCCAGAACTTCATTGTCCAAAAGATGTAACTTTCACAAGGAAGATGGAAAGATGGATAGAAAATGTTGAAGTGTCACAAGACTCTTTATATTTCAGCCACACACACAGTAAGAAGCCAAAACAGGACTAGGAACACACTTATTCATATGATGAAGAAAAAGGAAAAACTCAACAAGAAAAAAAAACAAGACAAAAAGTAAGAAAACAAACAAGACGGAAACATAACCAAAAGACAAGCAAAAAAAGTTGCTAAAGGAAACATTATTTAGAACCATAGTTAAAAAATGAGGACATGCTACAAGGAACAATTTCAGAATGAGTACAGGATAGGAAAAACTAGGATGTAACTAATCTTACTACTAACCTAGTAGCTAGAAGGTCATGGTCACATATAATGAAATTTCTAGTGAAGCCACCATAGTCGTTCTTGACCTGCATCCAAAAATATATGAACAATTAAAATAAATAAAAAGTGATGTGAAACAGAAGATATAAAAACTTGAAAAACTTGCACAAGGAAAGGAAGGTCTTTTCTATGGGTATAATTATGTGTCACAACCAGTACTTTCATCCAATTCACATGCTTACCTGTTTGATGAATACCATTTTTCAACAAACCTTAGAAGATTCTTGTGGATGTGTCTTCATATACATTGAGCTCCTTAGAAAGCATGAGGAAATATTGAATCATTTTATTTGCTACAAGCTTGTTAAGTAAGATTGTTCCAACCATTCAACGATTGGATCATAAAATTTATGATGGTCGTTTTGAAAGCCCTGTAATCTTGGGAAAGATGGATTTTCAATTAGAGGAGTGGAATCATGATGGGAATATTGTGAGGAAAAACAAATCCGATCATACTTAGCACTCATGTCAAGACAACGAGGACCAACCAAAACCATCAGCAAAGGCTGAAGTGCCTCACCTACTTGAAAAAAATATGAATAAAGAGATGTTGAACAATGAAGACGGAGGGGTGTGAACCAAGTATAATTGGATGTGTTGATTGGAAAATGATAAGATGAATGACAATCACACAAGAGAGAAAAATGATTAGATGAGCTGGTATACATTCCACATGTCATAGAGTTGGCATACATTCCGAATTTCCACATATTAACAGTCATGAAACTTAGAAAAAAGAGAGTTACATATCTTGCATAAAATAACATTATACTTTCTCACTTGGGTTTGCAATTCATATCACAACATTTTACCTTTCATAGGTTACTATGTTTCCATTAAGCCACCCCTGCTTAATCACATCAACAATATTAGTCACAACAATTTTTAATAAAACCATACTTTCTACCAAAATAGTATTACACACAAAACATTTTTCAAATACATTCAAGATGTAATTCACTTTCACATGCATTTATGTTTTTAATATTTCAACACGTAAAAAGGTATTTTTCATGTTATTTTCCATAAAACAAATTCTGTAATAGCACTATGTAACAACATTTTTTAACATTATTCTATATATTGAAATTAATATAACAACTAAGGATACATTATTGAGATATTAACGCAAAGTTTCCATAGGTTGATTTTCCAAAACAATAGTTAAGGGAATAATAATTTAATCATTGTTATTCCCATACAGTTTGTAGGTCATGCAACATGTCATTTCATTTACGCATATTCATCTAACCCAAAATTATTATGCAATACTACTAGATTTATGTCATTCACACAAACTTCTCTTGGTTAATTAAACTAGTAATACCAATAGATTCAAACACCATCCTAAACTTTCTTTTTCCAAGGAGAAACAAAAACACCATGTTTCCACCACATCATGGACTTTTCTGATTAGATTTACTATGTTTTGTCACCACAATATTCTCATGCACTAGATGGATTTATAAAATATGTAATTAACATATTTGTTAAATATAAGATGTGAACAAGTTAACATCATCATAGAATCACCAATAAGTAAATTTGTAAGGTTTAAACAAACAAGGTAATCAACATCATTTGATTACTACTAGTTCTAATATTAAGCTAGTAGAAGTACCAAATCAATCATTTTAATAATACTATTGTATCATGATCCAATTTTTGTCACCTTCAAGAACTTGAAATGATTGTAGTTTTCTTTCATGTGCATAAAATTTTAAATAAAACTTGAACCATTCAAAGGAACTACCTGAAAAATAAAATTCAAAAATTGAAAAAATATCAAATAGGCTAGGCAATTGAGTGCGGCAGTGCCAACCCAGGGTCGACAGAGTGATCAAGTGTCACTTCATCAGCACTGAGTCAATGCTTCAATCCCCTATAGGGGTAGAGTCAATTCCTAGAATTGTCCTTCCACTAGTCATAGCTCGCAGGGCCAAACCAAGGCCAGTGGATCGAAGCCTGAGCATTGTTATGCCTATCTTGGGTCAGACCTATGGCTCGTAGCTAACATAGGGTTGATTCCCAAATTCAACCGTCCTTTAGTTGGGGCTGGAAGGCTTACACATGGTCGATGGAACAATGGTCATGCATGTCATCACCGGCCCTGGACTGATCCTGCGACCATCAGCTCATTGACGTATTTGATATTTTCTAATTTTTTTTTTTTTTTAATGGTTTTTTTCAGTCTTTTTTTTATTTTTTCAATTTTTAATTTTCATTATTTCTTTTATGATCTTCTTAAATTTTAAAATTTTTACTTTTATTTTAATGTTTTTACTTTTTTATTTTCTATTTCTTTTACTATTTTAATTTTTTTGTATTAATGTTTTTTTTTAATGTTTTTTTAATTTTTAGGTTTTTATGATTTTATCTTTAGTATTTATTTTAAAGGATTTTTTTTTTTAAATTTAATTGTATTTTTTATTTTAAATTTTAGGATTTTATTTTAAATTTTTATTATATTCAAATGGTATGTTTTTAATTTATTTATTTTTAACATTTTCTTGTTATTTTATTTTAAAATTTCATCTAAATCACTTTTCGCTAAGAAAAACTTCAAAAGTCATCATCTTTGGATATAAAATTCATAAAAAAAATAATTAAATATGCTATTTTTCCAACTTTTTAATTCAAATTTTCCATAAAATTCTTTTATTCAACATGTCGTTTTTAACGTAAAGGTAAAATATGTATTTTTTCTCTACTTTTAAAATTATTAAAATTTTAATGGAATTATTTTTCTTGTTATTTTTACTTAAAATTTATCTGAATCAATTTTCACTAAAAAACTTCAAAATTCATCTTTGGATATAAAATTCATTAAAATTTAATTAAATCTGTTATTTTCGAACCTTTTTTATTCAATTTTTTCAATGAACTTCTTTTTTTTTTAACATGTCATTTTAACGCAAAGCTAGAATATGTATTTTTGTTGAGTGTTTAAAATTCCTTAATTTTTAATAGACAATTATTTTATGTGTACTGAAGTATTAGTTAATGATATATAAATATATAAAAATATTAACATCAGATATATATATATATATATATATATATATATATATATATATATATATATTATATATATATATATATATTATATATATATATATATTGAAACTTTGCAAAAAAAATTAATAATTCATTTTAAAAACATTACAAAGAAAACAAAAAATACAATTTTGGAAAACCCTTAAAAAATAAACATCTTAGGACAAGAAAAAGGAAGAGGAACATGACATCTTGAAAAATAGTTAAATAATCAACATTTAAGAAAAATGTGCATACTTAGGATATAAAAATTAATATAGTGTGAATAATATGCCTAAAAAAAAAGTGAATGCTTTTCAAAATCTGCACGAAAATTATCAGTATTTAAAAAAATAAATCCATATTTATATCAAAATTATTGAGTGTCAAAAGTAAGGCCAAAAAAAGGGGTTGATGCTACATCAACACTTTTCAAATTCTCATGATAATCACTAACATTTAAAAAAATAAAAAGTGCATACTTAATGCATAAGAAAATTTAAACTCTCAAAAATATGTTCCAAAAAACAATATGTATTCTTAATCTACACTTACAAAATTGAACTATTTTTTGTTACCTCTAAAAAATGATAACTCAGTATATATCTCATTTGGTCGTAAAATTTCTTAAAACCATTGAAGAAAAAATGTTGAAAGACTCCTCTTTGTGGGCACATTTCCCCTCTCTCCATTGGACCCATGTCCATATTCTTCCATGATTAACATGATCTCTTTTGTCACTTATGAATCCCTTGAATCCTTGGATACTCAGGGAGTGCCTATGGAAGGTGAATCTCTTGGGGGCACAATGCCAACTTTTGTGGAAGTATTTTCCTCATTGGTGGTCCCACCACTACCTTTTTAAATTGGTGAAAATCACTATTAGAATATGGAATATGATCATGCTAGTCTACCCAGATGGGTCATCATTCCATCACTTTCACATGACTCCCTTGATATTGAGTTTCCTTAGACAAGGCCATATTGGAGGTCATGGCTTTACAAGATAAGCTATGGGAGACTATGCATAATGATGCCTATACACTCCCACAATTGGAAATGGTGGAGCTTGTCACTCAAAATCTCGAATTGATCCAAGCGAGATTTCATGAGTCATCCAATGAACTTCCACCCTTGGACCAATTAAAGTCGAGGAATTGTACTACTAAACTTGCCACTGGTCTATCCACTCTAACATTCCCCATTGATTAATGTCTTATACCCTCTTCATGTCATGATCATCACTATCAAGGAGTTGTCTTAGCTCATGGTACCATTCATTCTTTATGCCCTTAGTTCATTCCTAATAATGCTATGGTTCAAGGCTATCCTTAGAATCATCAACCTTTAGGAATGGGGAAGTCTAAATTGTCATGGCATGGCCCCCTCATGGTGTTTGATATGCTGCCAAAAATCACACATGAGTTCATGCATTGGAATACTTGGCTTGTGTGTGAGAATGAGAACTACATTGCATAACCAATCAAGCAATGTCATGTTTCTTACACATGTATATAATCCTTTTAAAAAATAAAAGAAAAAAGAACTTCATGTTGATTTCAGGTACATCATTAAACTTGACATGTAACATTATGACCTACTAATTTTTTCATTGCATTATTTTCCCTCTCCTTCATTATTTCACATTTCATTAGGGCCCACCCCTATAGGTTGTGGGATTAACAACATCTTTGGGCACATCATAATTTGTGTGGTTGAGCCTATCCTTCATGGGCATCCTTAAAAAGAACCTAATTGTGGTGTTGGTTCCCATGCTACAATTATTCGTAGGTTCAAGGATCCTCTTTAGTACATACCATGAGACTATTGTTGAGCCTCATGCCTCTATTTGTCTATCATTTCTAGCTATCACCCTATAGGGGGTACCCACACATATTTTTTACATGTCTCTTTGTGTTTTCCTATTATCATTGTCCTCAATGCCTTTCTAGATGATATCATACCAATTTTTTCTTTCATTTTGCTCACCAACCTTGCAACCATGCTCAATCACTTGCATTTGAATTAGCCTTGCCTTCATTTCACAACCTTCCATCAAATTTTAGATAGACTGTTGCAATGATTGGATTTCCATTTGCCAAACACTTTTTTGATGATTTTTATTTTACTTAGGTTAGTTCTCTCAGTTATGTTTAGAGAAAGATGCATATCATTATACGACTTTCCTCTTTGGAATAAGATTCCTTTTGGCCCTATTTTCATGCTTGTTAAATATATACAAAAATTCCATGTACATTTTTGTGTTCTTTCCATGACTACTTAAACACATAAAAACATTGAGCTTCCCTTTTTATTATCTTTTCATGCACAAAAAAAGTGTATGAAAATTCCAAGTTCTTTCTATCTTTCTTACTCATTAATTAAATTGAAAGTTAGTGAGTGCTCTCCTTTCTATTTTGAAGCTCATAAAATCATGACAAGGACATGATTATACTTTTATCTCTTTTTAACCTCACTATAGGACTTACAAAAAAGTAACCTATTGAGCTTACTTGTCTTCTCTTTCATTCTCATTAAACTATGAAGGGGATACAATATACTAAAAGGGGGAGGAAGTCTTTCTAACTTGCACATCTTTACCTTGGTAGTTGTATATTACCCTTTGACATGACGCTTGTTTGAGTCATACTCTTATAGTTGGTTTTTTCCAGACTTGTGAACCACAACTTTAGGTTGAGTCAAGTCACTCCATTATTGATTCAATATCTCACCCAATCAGTTGCCCTTCTAGTCTATGGGATTCGGTGATTCCCCCTAGGTCATGAATGTGTCCATTGGTCTTCTTTATCATATGCTTCCATGTTCACTATTGCATTGTGCCATTATATGTAATGGAAGTCTTAGTTAATAATAAATGATTTGCAAGTATCATTATACCTTTTTCGTTGGCCATCCTCTTTCTTAGTTGTGCATTACTTCAATTTCTATCATCTGAGACCTTATCTTGATGTGTGTTTAATGTCAATGATGGAGGGTATATTAAGGGCCTCCTTCAATGGATCTATTCCCATCAAATTCAACACCTTATCTAAGATGTATATCAATAAATAGTGTAGTACCTTAGAGCTTATAGTCACAAGTGGCAATTTTCCTCATAATTTGTATTGGGTTTTCATCATTTGCCCATGTTGACTGATTTTATGGAGTGCTCAACATTAGCTCATTCATCCACACTCTATATTGTGCTAGGTACTTTAGGAACCATTTTCATTTTTGGTGGTATGCCTCACCTCAATTCCTCATAATCACATAGTCTCCTTGCATGCTCAACATCATCTCATTCATTCACATGTAGTGGAGTCATACCATCAAAAAGTGTAGAGGGCCTCCACACATCTTAGCCACTTTAGTCATGATCATTTCCTCTCACAAGTTGCGATTAAAGAATATATTAGGTACTTTGAGGGCGATCACCGGTGGAAATCACATCATTATACAACCCTTTTGATAGCTATTATGAAATAAATATAAATTATATCATGAATAGCCCTCGATGGCAACAATCCAAAGTATGTTGGTGGGCATCTATGCTCTATTATCTTAGGACCTAGTATGCGTATTCCTACATTGGGGATGTACTTGTTTATGTATCTGACTATAATAACATTAGAGAAATTTAGAGGTATAAAATGGTCTTCAAAACAAAAATGTACAAACAAAATAAAATTTATAAGAACTAATAGGACTCAAGATGATGATTTCAAACATGGGGGATGATTCACCATTTTTGGAGTAAAAAAGTAAAAATATTGAAATAAATAAAAATAAAAAAACTACTTTTTCAACTTGTTTTTTGAACTTATCAGCATACAATTTTACTCAAATTTTTAGTGGGAGCACTCATTAGGTGTAAAATTTAATTCCTCATCTAAGGAGTTCCCGTGTTGCATACTTTCGATGGACCCTTCTACACAAAAAATGAGAAATACATGAAAAACGTGATTGCAATAATGTTTTCCATGTATTTCACATTTTTAATGTATGAGGGTCCGTTGAAAGTATGCAACATGGCTACTCCTTGCGTGAGGAATTGAATTTTGCATCCAATGAGTGATCCTGTTGGAAATTTGAGTAAACCTGTAGGGAGATAGGTTGAAAATACAAGCTATTTTTTTTTTTTTTTCCTTTTTTCCTGTGTAAATTTTGTTCGTGTATTCTAATATTAATTTATTCTTTCCACTAATATTTTATAATATTCCTTAGGAGGTCCATTTTAGACCTCAAAATTTCTCAAATTCTTTTGAACCTCTCCAAATATCTTGTTTGTGGTATGTGTCTCTCTATCTCACCCATTGGTTTACTTATTATGATCTATTTCATCCATGAGATTCTCTTTTGACTTAACATTAGGGGGAATTTGTTATAGCTAAAAAATTCACCGCCTAGGGTATTAGAGAAAATCACATCCATTTCCAAATCAAACGTTCTGTAATAGTCCCGGTGAAGATTCCATGTAATAAAATTTAAAACAATAACCATGGTTGATGGGACACTTATTCCAAGCTGAATGTTGGGTAAGGCATCCTATGGGGTGTTTATTTGGTTTTTTATGGCTAAGGAAATTGGCAAAGGCATTGGCCAAGGCTTTGGAAAGGCAAAATGGAATTTTTGTCACAATTATTAATGAAAATAATGGAAGTTAGGATAAAGGGAGGTGAAATGTCACAGGTTGCATTTGAGGATGGAAATGAAGGAAAATAATGGAAAATGAAGAAAATAGAGGCCTCACTAATAAAAAGTATTCTGAGGATCAGTTGGAAACCTTTTTTCAGTTGAGTTTTTGAGCTCCCTCATTATTTTGTCTCTCTCTCTCTCTCTCATACTTTTGGACACTTTGAATTTTCTTGGAGGATTTTGGCATTGGAGCAAGAAAGGAAAAGAAGACAAGAGGAAGCAAAGATCAAGTAGGGAAAGGTAGGATCAAGTAGCTACAACATGCTTCATTGCAAGTATCGACTTGTATGTGTATTTTCCTTGCTAGATTTGACATGCATGGTATTGCATGTGGTTATTTTCCATCATGGCATGGGTTTTGCTGGGTGTGATAATGCTTTTAGCCTAGCCTTTCCATTTCCAGATAGCCACAGTGTGATGGGGTTCTCATGTTTTGGTTGATATGGATTACCAGATGGATTCGATGATGAGTGAGGCAGATCTCGGAAATGGCAGACCACATGGCCTAGTAACCCCTGAGTTGGCCTGTGGCTTGTGGTAAAGCTGGATTTTATGTTACCTTGGACGGCCTAAGAATCCTTGCCAGTGACTGGTAGGATATACGGTAAAACGAAGAGGTGGCTTTCTCTCTGTTGGGCCTAGTAATCCTAGTTTTGGAATATGCAGTAAACCCTGGAGAGTGGGTTTAGGTTTAAGGCCTATTGATCCAGGTTTGGATTTTGGTACAATTAAGATACTAGGAGACAAGAAAACGAAATCTGGTGGCATCCGTGCTTGTTTTTCCTAGTGATCTAGTGGAGAACATAATAAAGCCTCTTATTACATGTTCATTATGTTGGCCTAGTGATTCGGGATGGATTACAGTAAAGGTTGGTTTCTATTGATGAGGGTGAGGTGGTTTAACCTCGATATGCCCTAGTTGGTTCTTTTTGTTTGAGTCACACATTCATGCTTGGAATATGGCATAGGGGTGAATGGTTGAAGAGAGATTTTGAACAGGCATTCTATGGTAAGGTGGAATGTGGTAGTCTCATCCCTAGTTTGTTGATTGCATTCATTAATGAGAAATTGATTCCTTTGATTTTCATGTGAAAATCTATTATTATATATGTGGATTTTGATGGCTCATATGTTTATGGTATTTTTGTTCTTATTATGCTAGTTATATGTATATTTTATGACAATAAATTTGTAGGTATCTTAGTATGATTTTACTTGTAAATGGATGGATAGTGTATCTATGTCCTTATAGATGATAATGTAGAACAGTACATGAGGGAACAATGTTTCATATCAATTCTTAGATAAGTATGAGATCCCTAAACTTTATTCTTTTGTGTACACCTTTAGGCTACATGTTGATGATATGTTTGACAAAATGCCTAGAATGGTCAGTAGGGGTTTGGCTATGGTCTTGTTCATATTATTTCTTTTGGATCATTGTTTCCCTGTATTTTTAATGATCTCAAGGTATCACTCCATTTTGGGAAGTGGTTTGGGCTTTGGGGCTAAAAAATAGCTTAAGTCTCGAGGTCACTAACATAGAACTGGAAATTTTGGTCCAAATTCACTAGCAAGTAGGCCTATAAGAGTGACTTTAGGTTGTTGGTTGCTCTGTTTCCCATAGCATGAGAGTGACAATGGCATAAGAGATCCATAACAACAATGGGACCTAGGGGCAAGCTGTCTGAGTGGCGAATCTGGCTCCTGAGAATTTTGTTGATGATGTTGGATGAATGTGTGTGATCTTTCTGTTGATTCCACTTCCTTAAAGTCACATAGGATGTTGAATCTTATCACAGTATCCTCTTGTCTCATGGCTACCTGGTTGCATGATTACTTGGGTGGATGTGGGAGGAGAGTTTTATAGAGTGGTATCAAAACATTGGTCACCCCTCAGACTGGATGTGTAGAGTGTGTTGGTCATGTACGCATCGTAGTTACATGTGTGTCCCTTACACTTGCATTCCATGTGCTTGTTGAATTTGTTGGATGATTTGTTATGGTTGTAATAATGTTTTCATGGAGAATAGATGTTGATTTTGAGGAATGCATTTTTCATGACTCTGTGATAGGTTGCGTATGGATTATATGTTGCTTACATGTTCGTTTTATGTTTCCTACTTACATCCTTGTGTGTTAGGTTTCATTCTTGTAGGTTTGATTAAATGTATCAGTCTTGTAGGTTGATTATAAGAATTGATTGCTTATGCTCAACTACATTAGTCCATCCATATGTGTATTTGATTTGGACTTGCTTATGCATGTTGATGGTTGCATGTGGTAATGTGTACAATGGAGTAATGGTTGCTTTCATGAATGAGTTCATAAGATGCATTGTTGATATGGCATTGCGTTGATGATTGGACACTAACTAGAATGATGTTTATATGTTGATACAATTAATTGCAAATGTATATATGTTGTTATTTTTATGTTATACATGTATCACGTCGATTTGGTGATCTTATAAACAATGTATCCTCCCTGAATTATCTAAGGTACATTGATTTATTATGAGTTTGTTTTTTCGACATATTATGCATTATAGGAAAGAGATCAAATGGATAGAAAGATGGTTGAATACAAATACTCTCCTTATGGATCCCAAGAGTAGTATGGTGTTGGCAACTCTTTCGATCTGGCAGCTACATTGAGAAGTTTAAAGGAAGAGTTAAGGAGTTGTAAGGTGGATAGTGACCAAATCATATAGGCACAAGAAAATCAAGTAGAGGTTAATGTTATACCTCTTCAGAGTTTTTCGAAATTGTAGTGACAAGGACCGCTTCATATCAGCCATGGACATGAGGATAGAACTAATGTGGCATATGGCAGTAGGTCTCATGGTATACATAGGCCAGATAGATCTGATATGATGAGAGATGGCAAGTTTTTAGACACTCTAAACAGAATGGGTGATGCGTACAAGTTCTATTCTAGTTCTGGTTCTGATAGACATCATGATCATCATTGTTATCATCCTTATAGGGGGAATGATAGGGAGTACTTACTGGATGAATTCAAGAAATAAACACCACCTACATTTGATGGAGATATGAAGAAGTCGAAAGATGTAGAGGCTTGGCTACTTGGGATCAACAAATTCTTTGAGCTACATGATTACAAAGATAACATGAAGGCTACAATAGGGACCTTCAATGTTGAGAGGTAAAATAAACATTTGGTGGCAAGATGTTAAGTGGGTCCAAGACATTAGGACAGATGACTTGATTTGGAAAGAGTTCAAGTGGCTATTGAAGAGGAAGTACTTGTGAGAAAGGGACTACGACAATAAGGCTAAAGAGTTCTATCAGGTAAATATGGGATAAATGAAAAATGAAGAGTAATCGACCAAGTTTCTTGATCTATTGAGGTATGCAATGAATATTAGTGATGAGAAGGCCAAAGTTCAGATATTTATCAGTTGTTTTCCATTATCATTCACATATCATATTGAGTATGATGAGCCTTGGTCACTTGAGGAAGTTATTTGGAAACTGAAGCATTTCTATGAAAAATCAAAGCGTAAGAATGAATCTCATCATGGATTTAAAGGAAGGGACAAAGGTAAAGATAAATGGAAATGTAAGATGACAAGGCCTTCACATGCATATGAGAAAGATAATGTGGCACCACAAAAGAGATGTAATGCAGATAGACATGGGCATGTGTCACAACAACATCATAAAGGTGTTGGTATGTTTTGGTTGAAGTGTTGGACATGTCAAAAGGAACACCTAAAGAGAGATTGTCCATAGAATCAGGGTGGTAAGCCTCATATATACACTGGATAGGAGGCATAAACTGTTGGGGATGTTGGGTAGAGAACTCCTCGTATCTATGAAAAAGTGGACAACAAGCAAGAAGAACACCATGCATATATCATTGAGATGCATGGTAAGCATTGTTATCGAGTTATTTCTATTTTGATTGAGCCTAGATTTAATTATAGCTATGTTAGTCATGAATCGGTGGATAAGTGTGGTTTTACTAAAGAATTGCATGCAGAGTCTTGGTTAGTACAGTTGGCTACAGTAAGAAGAAATGAGTTGATCATTGGGTAAGATTTTGTGCATTTGACTTGAATGATATGCCTATTGCAACACATTTGAATGTATTATTGTTGGGTTCATAGAGTATGTTGTTGTACATGGAATGGTTGTATCTTCATAGGACCGTGGTAGACTATAATGACAAATCCATTAAGTGTGTTGATGATAATGGGGAACCAAGAGTCTTGCAGGGTAAGAAGAAATCCACATCAGCTAGGATGGTGACAGCTATGTAAGCAAAGCATAGCCACAGGAGATAGACCTTCTCATAGGGAGGTAGACCTTTTTGTTGAGTTAGTGTCAGGGGCAGCTCCAACATCAAACACACCTTACAATGTGAGCACACCTGAGTTATTTGAGTTAAAGTTACATTTGAAGGAAATGTTGGACAAGGGATACATTAGGCCAAATGCACCACCTTGGGATGCAACAATCTTGTTTGCGAAGAAGAAAGATGGTACTCTTAGATTGTGCATTGAATATAGGAAGTTGAACAAAATGACTATCAAGAACAACTACACTTTTCTGAGGATTGATGACCTGTTTGTTCAGCTGAAGGGAGAAACATTGTTCTCAAAGATTGATCTAGTATCTAGATACCATCAGGTACGCATCAAATAGGAGGGCATTTACAAGACTTCGTTCAGGACAAGATATGGGCATATGAGTTTGTTGTTTTTCCATTTGGCTTAACTAATGATCCAACTACATTCATGTGCTTGATGAATAGTGTGTCATGTCCATATTTGGATAAGCTTTTTATTGTACTCGTTGATGATATACTGGCATATTCTAAAAATTAGGAAGAGCATGTCAAGCATTTTACAATGGTGTTGACGTTGTTAAGGGAGCGCTAGTTGCATGCTAAGCTCATCAAGTGTAGTTTCTTTCATACTAAGGTACACTACTTGGGACATGTTGTCTCCAAGGAAGGAATTATAGTAGATCCAGAGAAGATAAGGGCCATCATGGAGTGGGTAGCTCCTAAGAGTATGGATGAGGTAATATTTGCCATGGGTCTAGCTGTATATTACAAGAAGTTCATCAGGAACTTCTCATAGATTACTTATCCCATCACATGATTGCAAAGGAAAGGTAAGACATTTAAATGGATAGAGTAGTGTGGGGCTATCTTTTAGCAGCTTAAGCAGTTGTTAACACATGCACTAGTGCTACAACTTGCGGATCCGGACAAAGAGTTTGTCATATGCATAGATGCTTTCAAGTGAGGGCTTGTGAAGTCCTTATGCATGATATTAGGTATATGGAGATTGTGCATAGGTTGCAAAAGGGTAGAGATGCAGATATAAGTACAAGTATAGGTACAGGTGCAGGTGTACAGGGTATGGATTATTGTGTTACAATGGATGGATTAGTCAATTTCCAAGACACAATCTATGTACCGAATAATAGTGATCTCAGGAAGGTGATCTTGAGGGAGTTTCATAAGAAACCTTATTCAATTCACCCAAGTTATCAAAATACATTGACAATCGTGAAGAGATTATGCTATTGGACAAATTTGAAGAGGGATGTAGTAGAGTTTGTGGCAAGGTGTTTTGATTGTCAGTGAGTGAAAGCAGAGTATAAACATTCAGGTGGACTGCTACATTCAATTGTGATTCCAGAGTGTAAATAGGAGGTCTTTTCAATGGATTTCATCATAGGTTTTTCTAAGACAGTGAATAAGCATGATTCCATCATGGTCACTATGGACAGGTTAACAATCTTGGTTACACACTTCATTCTAGTAAAGTTTACATTCTCAGGTAGTAATGTGGCACAACTATTCATCAGAGATATAGTTAGAAATCATTGTGTTCCAAAGAAGATTGTGTTATACATTGATGTGAAGTCTAATTCCATGTTTTGGAAGGAGTCATTTGTAGGTTTCGACATAGAGTTGGCCTTCAGCACAACTTATCATTTGTAGATATATGGAGAGATAGAGAATGTAAACAAGATATTGGATGACAACTTGAGAATGTATGTGATGTATCATTAATAGAAATGGGGAGAGTAGCTTCCACTGGTCAAGTTCACGTACAAAAATAGTTATCATGAGTCATTAAGGATGAGTCCTTTTGGGGCATTGTATGGGTGGAGTTGTAACACTCCCATCAATTGGAGTAATCTGGTTACCAGGGTATTGATTGGACCAAAAATGATGGCAGACATGGAACATGAAATGCAAGCAATCAAGAAGAATCTAAAGGAAGCATAGGATAGGCAGAAGATTTAGAAGATAGGAACATGTTGTTCAAGGAGTTCCAGTTTGGGGAACAGGTGTACTTGTGTATCAAACCGAAAAAGAGATCCTTATAGATTGGATCTTGTGTTAAGCCTGCAACAAGGATTTTTGGACGCTTTAGTATCATTGAGAGGATTAGGCTAGTAGCCTCTCGACTCTCATGACCTCCGACAGTGAAAGTCCGTGATGTTTTCCATGTATATTTTATTTATAAGTATGTTAAGGATGTTTATCATGTGATTGAATGGTATGTATTACAGGTGGAACCATATGGAGAAATGCGGTTGGAGCCTTAGTGTATATTGTAGAAAAAGTTGCTCATGCTCCTCAATCGAGCAATCAAGCAAGTGAAAGTGCAATGGAAGCACTTTGGACCTGATGAAGCTACATGGGGGATGGCAGATTCGATGCAGGCTATGTTTCCTTCCTTTTTTTCTAGTTGAGGCAAAGCAACTTCAATATGGTGGTCTGGTATATGCTTTATGGTGGTTTGGTATATATGCTTCATGGTGGTTTGTATATGCTTTATGATGGTTTGGTATATGCTAAGATATGGTGTTTAGTATATGTTTCAACACATGTTTTAGTATATGATTTGATATATGTTTTGGTATATATTCATGGTGATGTTGCTATATGTACATATGTGTATGGATGTAAATACTGACACGAGCTATGTTATAAAGCTCCACTATACAACATGGGTGTTATGTGATTGTGATTATGTTGTCATGCTACTATGATATTAGGTGGTTATGTTATTGTAATGTTATGATGGCATGTGGGTTAGCACTTAGTAGCATGATCATTATAAATACTGTAATGAGATCTTTTATAAAGATCCACTATGAGGTATGTTATCATGTTGTCATGATGTTTTGTTTTGAGTAGATACTTCATTGTACATACTTCATCGAGCTAAGTTATAAAGCTCCATGAATAATATGTCTTTTTTCAGCAAGTTTCTATAGTACATGTGCGATTGAACACTAAGGATGGTGTCCCCCAAGGGGGAGGGTTTCGTAACAACCTTGGTGAAAATTCCATATAATAAAAGTTAAAAACCATAACCACGGTTGATGGGACACTTATTCCAAGCTAATGTTGGGTAAGACATCCGAGGGGATGTTCATTTGATTGTTTATGGATAAGGAAATTGGCAAAGGAAATGATGAAGGTTTCAGAAAGGAAAAATGGCATTTTTGGCATAATTATTTATGAAAATAATGGAAATTAAGAGAAAAGTGAGGTGAAAGGTCATAGGTTGCATGTGAGGAGGAAAATAAAGGAAAATAATGTAAAATGAAGAAAATAGGGGCCTCATTAATAAAAAGCCTTCTGAGGATCAACTGGTAACCTTTTGTTAGTTGAGTTTTGGAGCTCTCTCATTATTCTCTCTCTCTCATACTCTTGGACACTTAGAGTTTTCATGGAGAATTTTAGCACTGGATCAAGAAAGGAAAAGAAGGCAAGAGGAAGCAAAGATTCAGTAGAAAAAGGTAGGATGAAGCAGCTACAGTGGACTTCATTGCAGGTATCGACTTGCATGTGCATTTTCCTTACTAGATTTTGCATGCATGGTATTTCATGTGTGTTGCCATGTGTGACAACGTTTTCATCCTAGCATTGACATTTTTGGATAGCCATGGTGTGATGGGGTTCTCATGTTTTGGTTGAGTTGGATTGTGAGATGGATTTGAATCTCATCGAGGTGGATCTCTGAAATAATAGAACACATGGCCTACTAACCCCAGAGTTGGACTATGGGATGTGGTAAAGCTAGATATTGTGTTTCCTTAGATGGCCTAGGAATGCTTGTTGGTGAATGGCAGAATATACGGTAAAGCCAAGAGGTGGTTTTCTCTCCATTGGGTCTAGTAATGCTAGGTTTGGGAAATGTGGTAAAACCTTGAGAGTGGGTCTTGCTTTAGGGACTAGTGATCAAAATTTGGATTGCGGTAGAGCCTAAGAGACTAGGAGACAAGAAAATTCCTTACGGTGTAGGTGGAGAAATCTGGTGGCATCCATGCTTGTGTGGCCTAGTGATCGGGTGGAGATCATAGTAAAGCATATTATGATTTGGTCATTATGTTGACCTAGTGATATGGGACAGATTATGGTAAAGCTTGGTTTTATTCATGAGGGTGAGGTGGTTTAGCCTTGGTATGCCCTGGTTTGTTCTTTTGGTTTGAGTCCCACATTCATGCTTGGAATATGGAACGGGGATGAATGGTTGAAGAGAGGTTCGGCTCAACCATTCTATGGTTGGGTCAAACGTGGTAGTCCCATCTCCGATTGGTTCATTGCATTCATTAATGAGAAATTAATTCGCTTTATTTTCATGTGCAAATGTATTGATGTATGTGTGGATTTTGATGGTTGATATGTTTATGGTATCAATGTTCTTATCATGATAGTTATATGTATATTTTATGAAAACAACTATGTATGTCTCTCAACACATTTTTACTTGTAAATGAATCGATAATGTATCTAAGGCCTAATAGATGATAATGTAGAAAATGACATCAGGGAAAATTGGTTCATAGTGATTCTCATATAAGTATGATATCCCTACACTTAATTATGTTGTTTACACCTATAGGTTACATGTTGATGATATGTTTAATGAAATTCCTGACATGGCTAGTAGGGGTCTAGTTATAGTCTTGTTTAGCTTATTCCTTTTGCATCATTGGTTCCCTATATTTTTAATGATTTGAAGCTATCACTCCATTTTATGCAGTGGCCTAGGCTCTGGGCCTAAAAAAGTGTCTTAAATTCTAGGGTTGCTAGCATGAAACTGACAATTTCGGTCCACAGTGGCTAGCAGGCAAGCCTACGAGGGCGAATTTACGTTGTTGGGCACTCCCTTACCCATAGCATGAGAGCAACTATGGAGTAAGAGATCTAGAACAACAATGGGACCCAGGGACAAGCTGTCTCAGTGGTTCAATGGTGTCCTAAGGGTTCTGTTGATGATGTTGGAGGAATGTGTGTGATGTTTCTTTTGATTCCACTTCCTTAAAGTTAGATAGGAGGTCAAATCTGATCATAGTATCCTCTCATCTCATGTTTGCCCAGTTGGTTACTTGGGTGGATGTGGGAAGAGGGTGTTACAGGATCAATTTGTGATTAGTTGAACATCAATAAAATTGAAATTTTGAGGGTTCAACTTTGTTAGCTTGTTCTAATTCTAAAACATAAGGCCCATCAATACACTTTGCTAATGTTGAGGCTGAAAAAATCTTAGAAATTCCCTTTCTCTGTTGCAGCTATAAAACAAAGTGAAAGTTTTATTACATAAGATCTGCTTTGGTCCATTTTAACGAATTTGATTAATTCAACATTTGTTTTTTCTAGTTTATTCATAACCTATGATATAATAGAAAAAAATTTAGGTTCAATGAGACCAACCATGATGAAAATCCATAAAAGTTGAGCTCTTCATTAGCCATAAGAGAGAAGAAACCAACATATGCCGAAGTGTTGTTAGACTCTTTTCAAGATAAACTTGTGCATGTAGTTACATACACTATTAAACATATAGGTGAGGAGATAAACTAAAGGAGGTCACTTCGAGCACCCATCAATGTACTCCGGTTTAGTATTGATGCTATAGTAATAAAAATAATTTCCCTACATTTGTCTTCCATGTATTTGTGTGTTTTTTATGGTTGATTTATTGATATATTTTGTCCGTATTGACAATATTATTTCAGGAGAATAAGAATTGGTTTCCCTCATTTGTGTAGGTCATAGGGAATATTCAGTGGAAAATATGTCGAGGAGATCTTCCCCAAGATAGCTTCACCAACAAAAGATGGATTCTTGTGATAAAAGGTAACTTCACTTTCTCTTTGTGACTTTGAAAGAATGGAATTTCCTCTTAGCTTCGAGTCATTTCTCTACACCCACACACACACTATTTGGGCAGGCCTTGGGAAAATCTCATTGGGTCTAGACTAGCGTGTTATAGCAAGCATAATTTACGCTTGAAAAGCATATTTTTCAATCAGTGTGAGCATAAAGAAGCTCATCGAGAAGGAGAAAGAGATGACCATTAATTGTCATGACAAGGATTTGGGTGAAATCCAAAAGATAATGGATAAAGATTCTAAGGAAATTCACCTTAGGAGAATAAAGGTGATCCAAGAGGAGTTTGAAAGGGAGATGGTTGAGTTAGAGGAAAAACATTGTGCGATGGAATATGCTACAATAAATGAATACCAGAGATGCGGATATGATCTAAAGAGAAATATACAATATATTTTTGGACAACTATATACTAGGAAGCTAAGGAGGAAACTCAAGTAGTTGTTGAGTACTCAATCAAGAGATGAGGAGCTCAAAGTAGATAAGTGTGAGGTTGAATACGTTCTCTATTGTGAACAATAGAAATGAGTATTACATGGAGAAGAGGATGATGGAAAGGATGAAGAGAGACCTACCAAGAATCTTGCATATTTTCTGAAAAGCGCAGAAAAATAGAAGGATATGATGATATGTAATGAGGCTAGAGAGCCTATTGCTTTTTAAACTAATAAGTTGTGTCTCTAGTATATATGCACTAAAATCTGATGGTTGTGCATTGAATTTTCGATGTAATTACCTAAGTACTCTCACAAACTTGTAGCTCTCATTTTGGCGGTGATATTTCATCAGATAATCCAATGAACAATTTATCTTCAGATATTTGATAACCCTTCATCACATAATCTGAGGAACACGTTGTCATCATATACTAGATATAAATTCATTAGATATTATTTATTAGATATCTGATAATACATGGCTCCCAGTTTTCATTGGTGAAACTTTTTCATTGGTTAAAATTTATCTATGTATACCAAGGGTTCAACCACAAGGTATCAAAAAAGGTTTTTTTTTGTAGTCTAGTACAACATCAAAATTTTCATTCCTCTGAAAGGGATCGAAGTCTCAATGGAGGAATGTTAAGACAGTGAAATGATGTATCTGGGTTTAGATGGTAACAAGATTCTTTTTACCCATTAATTTATTCATCAGACTTATGTTCACTTACGAGCATTCAGTAATAATTCATGCAGAAATAGATAAAGATATAACAATAGATTAACACAATACTTGTAAAGGAAATTTAAAGGGTTTTCATAACCCAATCACATTCGTCTATGAGATACATATACGTGGATCCTACAACAAGCTCCTTATATTAAATTTTAGAGGGCCAAGTCATTACAATATAGATTTGCAAAGACTACACAAGATATTTTAAAACTCTTAGAAGATTATCTAGCAAGAAAATATTACAGCAAAACACATAAATGAGCTTTACTTCTCATTCCAACAACATGAGGGCCCTTTTCTTCTCTCCCTTTCGAAGGTCACTCACATTCTGTATGCGTTCTTCATAAGCTATAATCGTGTGTATATGTGGTTGTTTACTAAAACAATTTCATATGCTTCTCAGTAATGAAAAAGAAGTAGCACAGATTCAAGGGGAGCTTCTCATATGCTTCCATCAGTTCATTATAGTATTTCTAGTTTTGATATTTTTTTGCTATAGTATGTTGGCAATGCCATTATGTTGCTTAAGGTATTGACTTATGATGAATGCCAAATATGTTGCAATGTATTTTATATGTCCCTTTGATTGGTGAGATGGATATAGTGTGATCATAATTTATGGTGAAAACTTGGAACATGTTTAGTAGGAGCATATTCTATGCTTCTAATGGTTCGTTGTTGGCATTATAGTTTCAAGAGAACTCCTTATTTCATGGTGTTTCCTATGATGATTTCATGGTTATTATCATTATCATCATTCTTATTTCATTGTTCACTATTGAAAATACATGTTGTTATTTGTGTGTCATGGATGGTTGGATTACACATGGTGAATTTATGGATGATGCCTATTTATTTCTTGAGTTGCATTACTATTTTTGTTAAATGTTGATAAGGAAGATATGCATGTTATGTTCACTGAAGATGTTGGTTGATAATGTTGCTGATCAGTTCTATTCTACTTAATAGTTTGTGATGTTCTAGGTACTCTTGGTGTTCACATATATTGTTGATACATGTATATGTTATCTATGGTGTAATGGCCCAAGAGTTTGATATGATTTTTATTCTTAAGGACTATGGCTCTCCCTATATGTGGAGAGAGTGTCTTATCCTTGATGACATGAGGTCAAGGGGATAAGTTGTTGAGAAAGATTTATTGCACAATCTTATGCTTCTGTTATAGTTTCTTAGTGATACTTGGAACCATTTCATACTTGTTCAGATGTTGATGATGTTGGATAAATTGATGCTACACTTCCTTATCTTACATTTATTCATGATGATGAGGATATTCATGATAATGCCATTATGACATTTATGTTGTTGATTATATATGCCTATATGGTGCATGGTGGTTGCTGATGAATATCATGGCTTTGCCACAAGTTCATGTTTCTGGCTATAGATGTCATGTATGTCTCTTGATAAATGTCATAAAAAGACCCATGTTGTAACCATTGTAAAATCCAGTCATATATGGGCTATTTGGTCAAATGTGTAATGCTGTTATGTTTAGAGATTGATGTAATCAGTGGAGCATAAAGTCATTGGCAAGAGGAAAAGTCATATTTGTTTACGGATAGCCATGTACTTGAATCATAAAACCTTGTATATTTATTGTATATCTTTAGAAGGTACATCATATGCTCAGGGTAGCATGGTCAGTATACAAATTTCACGATTCATATCAACAAATCAGACTTATAGTGATGAGCATTACAAGGGAAAGTACTTCTTTCATCGTGGTTCCACCCTTTTCCCTTGATTTCAAAGGGGGTGAGAAGACTTGGTCTTTGTAGTTGTAGAAGACTTCATGTTTGCAGGTGGTTTTGCAACACCAAAGAGGTTGCCATCAATTCCAAAAGGGGAAATTGTTTGCATTATGGCTAGTGTGTTATACTTGATGGAAACCTTCTTGATAAATATGCTCTTGATGTGAAATTGGCTATAACTTGGTGATCATGGAACTATTCCAGATGAAAAGAATTTTGGTATTGATATTTCAAAAATGAGGAAGCATGTTGGAACCCTTGGTACATGTTTCACTTGAGAAAACATGGGAATTGTAAATTTGAATAGTATACATGGCCCTTGTGAAGAAGAGTCGCATACACACACATGTGCTATGAACAAAAGTTGCATACATAATCTTAACCATGGAAAATTAGATACCATGGGTCATTACCATAGTAATTTCCCATAGTAATTATGGTGGAAACGTCTATTTGATCCCATCAACGAATACTAACAACATTACCAAAGGATTTTCCTGTGGTATTTACAAATGGAAAATATATAGAGGGAGTTGGAGATCAACGAGTAAGTGTGCATTGGATGGATTATTCATGTATCATCTGATTTGTAATGGGTGTGCACAAGGGAGCAAGGAAATGAATCAAATATGAGAGATATGGAAATTCATTTAGCATGGACAATCTATTTATGGTTTTGTAGTTAATAATGTTATATTCTTAGTTATAATGATGGTATGATCTGGTTATGTGTATAGTGATATGTGATTTTGAGAGTAAGATATGAAAAATATGTGTTGTGTTTGCATAAAATGTTTGATTTAGTGATTTAAGAAATGTATGTCATTTTACATTAGTAAATTCATGTACATACACATATCAGGCTTATTATAGTCACGCATACATATTGAGTTACTATGATTCTGAATGCTGCTTGATTTAAATTCCTTATAGATTTTTTGGATTCCCATTGAATTGATGAAGTTTGAATTATTTGTTGTTTTATGTCAATGAAGTCTTGATATGTTTGGTTGTGGAATGGCATATTGATTAGTTATAAAGTGTGCTTGGGTATGGTTTAGTATTTGTATTCAATGATCCGTGATTGATTTAGTACTTGATTCATTGTTGTAGCAAATTAGTTATCTAAATGGTTCAATGTTCAGTAACCTAAGATCTATATGTAGGTTTTGTGCAGAGGAAGCACATCCATACACATACTTTCTTCAGAACAATCTCGTATACATTATGAAGAAAATATTATTATATTTTTCAATGACCATGTTGATGACAATGTTGCTATTATCTTTATTCATGATTGGTTACTCAGTGGACTAATTTATGGCTTGCTATGTTGATGGCTGGTTGCGCATTGGTATGATCTCATTAAGGTGATTCAATGATGATTCAGTCCTCTATGATTGAGTATGGTATCTTGGTTTTTTCATTCATTTGATGATTTGATTCAGTATTAGGTTTTAGAGTGGTTAGTTGCTATTGAGCATAATGTTAGTTGTGGGTCTAGTGTGAAAATATGATGAAAGGTGGTTTGCATGTTTTCATGATTGATTTACAGGTGGATCTAGTGTGAAATATTATAAAGCATCATCCATATCGTGTTGAGGGTTGCAACCTTCAGTGAAGGGTCAGGAACTACATTCTGGTAAGAGTTAGTAAATGAGATCAGGAGGTTGTAACTCGTTTCTAGTGGGTGTTGGATAACAAGTGGAGGTTTTAGCCTCTTGCATGTGTGTGTCTATATGTTGGTGAGAGTAGGTGCCAATACAAGATATAATGAATATTTTATTTATAATAAAAGAAGAGAAATAGGACAACAATGATGGTTTTCTCCCACATTTGCTTTCCACCTAAAATCTCAATGTCCATATGTATTGATATGTTTCTTATTATTTGATGATTTATTTATTCTTTACTACTCATAGTTACTTCCTAATACATGGCTAATGATATAACAATTCATTGGTTAAAGACAAACATATGATGGAACATGTGAGAAATTAGTTATCTCGATATGGGCAATTTGCATTCACTAAAGTCACGTATGCATATGGGTTGCATAAATAACAATAGTGTACATATTCCTAACGTGAATTTGAAAGTTTAAGTGAATTAAACATATTGATTCACCCCCCTCACCTCGCCCCCCTCCCCCCCTCAATCAATGATTTAAGATATGTATGTGAGTTCTCTTTTGTAAACTTGTGTACATATACAGATCTCGCTTAGTATAGTCATGTATACATATTGAGCTACTATGGTTCTGACTGCTGCTAGATCTAGGTTGGTTATAGATGTTTGGATTTTCATTGAGTTGATGAATTTTGCACTATTTGTTATTGTATGTCAATCAAGTCTTGATATGTTTTATTGTGGAATAGTATGTTGATCAGTTACGGTTGGGTATGGTACATTATTGGTATTTAATGATTTGTGATTGTTTTAGTACTTGATTCAGTGTTGTAGCGATTTAGTTAGTTAAATGGTTTAATGTTTAGTAATCTCATATATGTATGTAGGTTTTATAGAAAGGAAGCACATATACACACAGGTTTTATTCAGAACAATCCCATATACGTTCTGAAGAAAATATGATCAGATTTTTCACTTACTATGTTGATAAAGGTCTGTTTATTATCTTTATTCATGACTAATTACTCAGTGGATTGATTTATGGCATGTTATATTGATGGGTAGTCATGCATTGGTATGATCTCATTAAGGTGATTCAGTATTGATTCGATACTCTAGGATTGAGTATGGTATATTTATTTTTTTAGTGATTTGATGATCTGGTTTAGTATTTGGTTTCAGAGTGGTTAGTTGGTATTGAGCATGATGTTGGGTGTGGTTCGAGTGTGAAAATATGATGAAAGGTGGTCTGCATTCTTTGATGATGGATTGAAAGGTGAATCTAGTGTGAGATATTGAAACAACATCCACAAGGTGCTGAGGGTTGTAGCTTTCAATGAAGGGGTAGCAACTGCCTTTTGGTAGGAGCTGGTAAACAAGATCAAGAGGTTGTAACTATGTTCCAGTGGGTGTTGGAGAATGAGTAAAGGTTGTAGCCTCATGCAAGTGTGTGGCTAGATGTTGTTAAGAGTAGGAACCAATATAAGATATAATTAATATTTTCTTTATAATAAAAGAAGATAAAGAGGATAGCATTGATGATTTTCTTCCATGTTGGATTTCCACCTAAAATATCAGTGTCCATATGTATTGATATGTTTCTTATTTTTTGATGATTTATCTATTCTTTACTTCTCAAATTTACTTCATAACAAATAGATAATGATATAATGATTCATTGGTTGAAGAAAAACATATAATGGAACATATGCAAAATTAATTATATGGGTATATGCATTTTTCATTCACTAGAGTCGCATATGCACCTGGGTTGCATAAATAATAGTAGTGTACATATTCTTAATGTGAAATTGAAATTATAAGTGAATTAAACTATTGATTCATCGTCCCCCCCCCCTCCCCTCTCCCCCACACCTTATTTTTGTAGAAACTACAACATATTGTGTTTTAAGATAGTGTATTCGACCATGAAGACAGAACGAGATAGCACATATAGGTAAAATAATAAATAGATTTTAGTTCCAAAGATCCTTGTCACATATATTAAAGTGGGAAATCAACAAATGTATAAATGCAACAATGCTTGATAGAAATATTCAAAGTACCCTTTTTCTTATATTTGTTCTTTATTTAATTCTCTAAGTGTTACATGTTTCATAGAAATCGAAAAAGAAAAAAATAATATAGCTATATAATGTAATAATCAAATGACAATAAATAAAATAGAAAAACACCACTAAGAAAAGTTATCACTATATTTAAGTTTATCTATTCTACTTGTATTCTTCTTCTTTGTTCTAAAGATATGAATTAGATCAACTATATAGAAATAAGGAAAAAAAGATATTATAATTTCATACCATGAAAATAATTTAGAACTAACTTTTGTATGATGATTACTCAGTGCTAATATGGTTCAGTAATATGGTTGAGTATTTTCTTGATATGAATCTCGACACTTTACACAATGTATCAACCCACAAAAAGAAGATTGTGTAGAGAAAGATTTCAATGTGGGCACGAAATTCCCTTCGCTTAGTATTCCTGAGAATATGATCAATATGAATTTGCATGCTACACACAATTTACAAACCTACACCTCTACACACATTTCACTTCGCACAAATAAAACGATATATAATATTGCTCAGTATTTGCTCAAATGAATTTATTGACTTTTCTCAATGTATGAATTGACAACTCCTCACATCGTACAATGTATCAAAAAATATTAATATTCTGTTATAATTCTAAGACACATTGTTGACGGAAGGATGTGGAAAGTGAGAAACTGCGAAGAATACTTCCCAGAGTTTCCTTTCATTATGTGAAGTGTGAAAGTGCGGAGGAGAGAATAAAAATAGATAACCTAGAATGATTTCCACATAACGAAAAAATATGTATACCAATTTTTTTGTGGAGTGCTCAGGTGCGAATAATCCGAAAAAGTATACCCTGCATTCCCTTAATAAACTATTTAGCACTAGAAGCAATGACTATGTTGCATTGTGTTAGTCTTATTAGTTTTTCCGATACCATTATCTGTAAACTTAGCACAACTAATGAAGTAACATGACTTAAAAGATCAATAATATCCATGACATAAATAACATTAATTTAACACAATTCATACTTAAATTCATTAACCCTTAATTTTTTAGAAATGATCCACCAATTGTTTCCAACCAAAAAAGGTATTTACCCATTCATCAGCTATCTACTACAATGATTCTTTCTATACTAGAACCTACCGGTGAGTTGAGCTTACGAATCCACGAAGGTGAATTTTTCCTATAATTACATCTAACTATACCCACATAACCCAATTCTTGAGTTCATAATCAATTTTCCAACTTAAAGAATAGCAACCCACAGCTCGTTTTTCTAATCAATTTGCACACGCAAGGAATATGATGCCTTTCATTGATAACATGTCCCTCAATCTGTACCTCTAGCATAAGCTAATATGTGAATTTCAATATTAAAATTCATATTTCTAGTCAACTTGCACCAGGCAAGGAATATGATGCCTTTCGTTGCTAACATGTCCCGCAATCTGTACCTCTAGCATAAGCTAATATGCGAATTTCAATATTAAAATTCAGATATTATCCTGGTTACTAAAATTATTTAATAGCAATAATAATCACTATATTTAGCAAGTACTCTCTTATGATACTAAGTTGTATATTCCCATAACCTTGTTATTAGAATTATCTTATTGTCATCTTAACTCACGCAATAACTCTGAGGAAGACTAAAAGCAGAACTACCTTTCGTATCCCAAATTTATGAAATATATTCCTTGTGAGTGAGAATGCACCTCTCATCAGATTTTGTTAACATTCCGATTATGGGATTGATATACATATCATTTATTAGAAGATGATGTGAATGGTTACCATTCACATCATCAATGACAGATAGGTTCATGTCGAAGAAAACATTTTTGTTAGTTTGATTTTTCAACAAAGTGGGTAGGATTTTTTATGGAATAGGGCCGTAGTTACATGTTTTCAGTGTTACGGAGTTATTCACGTGCAAATGAGGATTTACAAGATCAGAATATGCAAGCTTACCAAATGTTATTATAAAATGGAATATTTTCCACCAATTATGTCAAATGGTTCTCGACATTTGCCAAAATTTCGCTATCAAAAGAGTCATGTTCAAATTTATCGAACTACCCGGAGCAGAGGAACAATTGCTACACAAAATTGATACTAGTAGTTGATACATTTAAAGCCGAATGATGTAAGGTCATACCAAAATAAATCGATCACATGACTAATGATCTATGGTCATACCAAAATAAATCGATCACATCCAATGACTCTTCCGTTCCACATTCTCGATCTCTGTTCCTGTATTTATGGCTGTTAAACTGATAAGGCAGCGATACTTCCACAGCAACAAGCCGCAACGATTAACGAGGACATAAAACGTTGAAAGATGGTGATAGGTAATGGAAACTGGTCACGGTAAAGAGAATCTACTTATGTACTCGTAAAAAAGCCAGACATCACTACCACCTTCAATGCAAACGTGGGAATCAACCAGAAGGCCTCATGCATGGTCATTAATTTAGGCCTAGGTCTAGCTTACACATTTATAGGTGGCACAATATTTTAGTTATAAATTTTCATGTTAATTCTCTTAGTAAAAAAGTGCAGTTACGTCATAGTTTTTTCAATTTTCGATGACGTATGAATCTATGCATCAAAATATTTATTCTAAATATATATCATATTATTAACCTTAAAAAAATGTTAAAGAAATTAAATTCATTATATTTTTATTTCAATTAAATAATATTATTAATTAAAAATAATAAATGACTTAAGGTATTTACATTAAAAATATATAATAAATTTTTTAATCATAAAGAATCAATTCTCGCTAATTATGGAGATTTAATTAAAATAGATTTTGTAAAATACTATGAGCTAATAGTACTAACTATGTTATATTAATTACCACTGTTTTAAAATCATCATATGTCATAGATAATTTTATATTTTTAAATTTTATTTAATTAACATAAAAATTTTGAATTTTTAAGATATCATCTTATTAACAGTCAACTAATCTGTAACAAGTTTGTTAAAATTTTTTGGACAATACAATCAAGAATTCCAATTCAGCTATATATTCTGAAGAATTTAATTTTCACCAAAAAATCTAAACTAATAATAAATATCTTTTGAGAATGAATCTAGTTGTAACCTAAACCCTATTAGAAAAAAATAAAATATATATTTGTAATTAACTTTTAAAATTAAAAAAAACTATAACAAAAATATATATTTAGATTAAAATCACTAGCCATAAATTATTATCCAGAAAATTCATAAAATTAATTAACATATTAAAGTTAACATATCTATATATTGCTTAATCCTAAAATTAAATAACCTATCACCATTGATAAATAAGTTAACATATATATCAATGCTAGTCTTAAGCATAATTTGATATTAATTCGTAAGGGTCTTCCTTAGTCTGCATTCACAGTAATTCTATAAGTTGTTATCCAAAAAAATCAGAAAATTAAACGACCTATTAAGATATATATCTCGGTTTTATATAGGTATATATATAAAATGAACTATCAACATTGATGGATAATTTAACATATATGTCTACGCTTGTCCTAAAACTCATAAGCGTAGATTGATATAATCGGAACAGCCTCCTTTAGTCCGCGTCCACCTCCGACCTCGTCAATGTTATGAACCACCTTAAGATGCAGGCTGCAGCACAGTGAGCCTATCTCTCAGAACCTTTGAAATCAAAAATGTCGTTTTCCATTTCAGCTTGTCCGTGGTGCATTTATGTCCCGGAAACATCGTAAGTTGAAGTCTGTAGCTCAGCAAGCCTATGACCCTTCACCTTTGAAATCCAATAGTTTTCCATTACAGCGTATCGGTGGGGTACTGATGTCCATGTTTTATTTTCCTCGTTTGTATAGACAATAAAGTTGGTCAAAATTATATAGAAGAACAGTGATAAGAAGCGACGGTTTTGCTGTAGCAGATTAGGTTTGAGCAATGTCCTGGATAGTTGACAAGATGCAACCTGGAGTGATTGTTGTCATGTCGCAATGTAGTACCATGACTACCAAATTTTTTCTACAAATCCACTGCGCATTGCAACAATTTTAATATTTAAAAATTAAAAATCAGTGTGAAGAGACTATAAACAATATGTTTATTATCCATATGGTATAAATAAGTTATTTTAGTCCCATCTACCAGGTCTTTTAGCTTTAATTCTCTTGGCTAAATTAACTATGGAAGTTGGTTTTGGACCATTAAACTATCTCTAAAATGTTTAATAAAATTCCAGTGATAACATCTCACTATATATATAGCTAGCTAGTTCTTCCCTCTCAAACCTAATCTCAACCTAGTTACCATAAATAAATACCAATTTAAAAAATGACTACAAACCTAATATCAACCGACTTACCATTAAAAAAAAAATACTAATTTACAAAATGATAATGGAAGTGAACAAATATTTCAATTTTCTACGAAATCCTCCTTATTGCACTTGTACTAAATCACTATGCCGTGATACTGAAACATCTTCAATATCGATTTCTATTTTAATATCGCTTTCCATGCGCATGCATTTTATGAAGAGTTCGAATGTTTTAAAAGAGCGACCTAGATAGTGAAATGCCTGCATTGCTTTTACTAATGCTTCTGTATCTACGCATTATATTGAAATGTTCAGAGAGATTCATTGTACTTGTACTAAACCAGTGTGTGGATATTGAAATGTCTTCAATATCGCTTTCTATGTTTATTCATTGTATTGAAAATTCGAATGCTTTAGAGGAACCTAGATAGTGAAATACCTGCGCTGTTTTGACTGATGCTTTCTATGTTTTCTCATGGAAAGATTCTTGGGTGGATGATTATTTATGTTAAAAAAATTTACTGTTCTGTAAAATGTTTTTAGTATGCTTTAAATAATCTTACAGCACATAGATTTTAGATATATCTGGTTTCGATAATGGCCATTGACCATTTTTAAGAAAAAAATTGGAAGTGTTGTTTTACCTTATATTTAATTTTAGATACTTTTTAATTGTATTACCTGTATGGTGCCGTTATTACAATTTATTAGGTGTTCATATTATTTAAATGTTTACTAGTATTTGTAAAAGGGAGTACTATATATAGGCTATAATTATTATATATATATTCTCGTTTTTATAATATAGTGTCTTCGAAATACAAGTAGTAAAACATTTCAAGCATTTATAAATCGTCATTATTATAACTATTTTTATTGTTATTATTTCATGCTTTTTTATGAAAATACCAGTTATTGTTTTTTAACTGTTTATTGTTATTTTATTAATTTACTAATATAATTACTGAATATATATTTTAAGTAAAGATATTAATTTAAAAATATAATTTATCCTTTTACTTAATAGTAAAATTTATGTAATATTTTTTTAAATTTTATTTTTTTATGGTAATATATAACATCCACAATAAAGCATTAAACTATTTATATTGTTCTAATTTTGTCATCCCTAAAGTTATTTTAATGCTCTAGGTACAAATAGGTACAAATATTTTAATGTGATTGAGCCCGTGTTACAATCTTGAATAATTATAAATGTTCAAGGGTGACCATGAATGTTGCCATTAATTATAAACAATAGTAAGGAATCTAAGGATATATTTAATGGATTTGATTTAGATAGCATCTTTTATTTAGGGATTTATTTCTTTATATTGGGTTTTAAAAATATCTTTGTTATATTTGTTTGTTTTATTTTTATTTATTTTATTTTTGGTATATATATTAATTTTTACTCAATCAATTTAGTTTTGCATGCTTTTATTGTATATGTATTAAAAGAATTATGGATTTCTTTGTTGCGAGTTTAGTGCCTGTTGATGTTTTTTTGTGCGGGAATTTGTGATATAGTTTCTATTACCTTTTTGTCACTGGGGATACATAGATTTTTTCAATCCAACATTCATCACCATTATAAGTCCAAGGTCACAAGTTAAATCCATGTAACTACAATGTGAGGTTGTATATTAGATATCACTGACATATGTCAGTTTGATTTTGTACCCATTTCTTTTGATGGACCATGTTTCATCCCTTGAAAGATTCACTTCGATAATTTCACCCCTAATCAGATTGGAGAACCTTAGTGGCATTCTCGTGAAGAATCATGGTTTTATGGGAGGCTACATTTGTAGGGGTGATCACCCACATATGTGCTTTTCCTTCCCACATCAAGGTGTGTGTATGTCATTCCACAGAGTTAGACTTGTGTATAGAGTTGGTAGGTGACCTTGGCCTTAGTGTAATATTACTCATGAGAGTTCTCATAGCATAGAAATCTCTTGTGACAACTGACATATTTCTCGATACATCTCATTGGTCCTAGTGCAAAAAAATCCAAATGGTCTAAAAGTCATCTTGGTCTCATATTACAGAGTATGAATAGGGGATCCCATGTAACATAGGAATTTTTTTATCACATTATCTGGTTAGGAGTTATAGCTTGGACAAATATGGTCAAAAAGATGGGAGAATATTCTAGGAGGATTTATAGGAAAAGCATTAGGTGTAATATTCCACGAATTATTTGAAATTAATCAACAAGACAAGACAAAGAATATCGAGGTGTTATAATTTTAAGATCATGAAGGGCATTACTAAATAGGAACACGGGAAAGATGTAAAGGAAGTCAAGTTGATGATGTGGAAATTCCGTAGATGATTGGATAAAACAGGGATGTAGCCACTAGGGATTAAGAACTGACCAATAAACCCCCATGGTCTAGTTTCATGGAGAAAGTGTCAGATACCTAGAGATGGTGCGTCAAAGGAGAGTTGTGCAAGTAGAACTTAATATCTAACAACTCAAAAAGTAGTTGTTGGGTCAAATATAGCATATGTAGAATGGTAATGTAGTCATTGCAACCAACTTGGACCAAGAAAATATTATTATGGACAGAAATATAACAAGTGGAAATAAATTAATGGCCAAGAGACCAAGTGAAATCTCCAAGGAAAATTTGCAAGGCCAAAAAGGCAAGTTGAACTTCACAAGTGGACCATCAAGATATATGTTAAAGAGAAGGAGTACCATAATCTAACTATTAACCACCGAGGATGCATTTTCAAATGGAATTTGTGCTCTTCTTAGGAATAATAGCCAATTTCCCCCCATTGAGAAATAATTAAATTAATTTTTAATATTTTTATGGAGATAAAAAAATGATCGAACATCAGATTGTGGAAAACTAGCAATATTTTATTTTGAGAGTCTAGCTAGCCCCTAAATAGCAATTGGAAGTTCATCTATAACTCTACGCTCTCTAAATTGTAATTTTTTCTTTTCACATGAGAAAAGTGTTATCATTAATGAAACAACTAATTTATATGTAAATATTTTACTTTCTGTATGATTGTATAGTGGCTTCTGTTATTGCTTTTCTTCTTGTTGTTTTTATCAAGCATAGTATTAATAAAATCTATTTCTATTTTTTAGATAGGTGAATTCCATCCTAGACAAGCGTTATTTTTCGTTAAGGAACTATTATGCTATGTGGAAGCAGGTAACTAGGGTTGTCCAACTTCTTTGCTTTTCCTTCGCAGGAGAGGTTGATCTAAAGGTTTTGAACTACTTAGAAAGGGGTCATTACTACTATGAGGAAATTATGTCTTTCCATGAACACAAGACATATTTTGGAGATTCCACAAGAGGATACTACTCTTAAGGATGGTTGAACATTTTCAAGGTGAATTAAGGAGCAATGGGAGTAATTTCTCGGAGGACCAAGCCCTCTCCCTTAACAAGAACTAGTCAAAACAACTTAGAGAGACATCTACTTCACACTTGACGAAGAGGTATGACTCTAGGGCATGGCTATAATCAAACAACCCACAAATCCAAAAATATTTATTTTTTATTTTTATTTTTTTGTAGTTAGGGTAGCATTCACTTGTTGAGTTTTCATTCACATATCATTCGTAACAATTTATTTATTGGGGGAAGTAAAATAATTGTTATATTGAACTCCCATTTTGGTACAATTTCATATTATCCCTAATTTAAATTTAAATGTAACATTTTCATTGCATATAGGCATGTCTAGAGGGATTTTTCCTTGTTAGAGCAACATTCTCTAGCCACCAATTTTTTTTTTATAGGCCCACGAGTGAGTGCTTTAGACTAGAATTTTTATTTGAGGTCTACATTTTTTTTCTAGTCATCTTTCTAGCATTTGAGTTTGATTTCTCCAATTTATAATTTTCATAGTTACCAAATACATTTATTAAAAATTTCAATGAAAATCACTTTGACTAAAGATAACCCATAAATCTAAATTTCAATTTCTAACTAGCTATAAATTGCATTTTGAATCAATTTTAGTAGAGTGGAGGATCCTAAAGACTTTATAATTACCTTCTAGACATTATAAGAATTATGATCATTACCTATAGGTGTTTTGACATAGTGGTTTAATTGATAAACATAAAATACATTATTTTCCTTGCATGTTTTGCAACTTTACAACACATCATATGGGCCAACAAGATGTTTTCAACCATAATTCCTTAACTAGCCATGTAAAGTTCTAAATAAATTCATATTTGGTTAAGGTAAATTTAGTAGAATAAAATCTATAGGTCACACACCATATATCTAATTTATTTTTGCTACTAATATCTTTTGTTCGAAATATGAATTGTTTTAGCACTATTTTACCAATAAAATATTAAAAGCACCTCCACTCCATTAACTCCACATAAGGGACTGGACATGTAACAAAGTTGTTGGAATATATTTAGGGTGACTTTCCTTAGCTATTTTGGATATTTAGGGCCTAAATACTGAGGGATTTGGTCAAGTTAATAGTGGTACCTTACCCTGACACATCCATATAACAAGATTGTTAGGACCTTATCAATTGTGTTAATAATATTGGTAACATTTTTTGGTGCCATTGATATGGAGAATTTTTTTTAACTTGGTTTCATAAAACATTGTTCCACTTGGGTAATTTTTTTTTATGCATTTTTCATGAAATTATTTTGAAGGACTAACCTAAAAAATTTCATTTGGTGATTCCAACTGCGGGTGCTTCAACAAAACCCAATTGAAAAAGGGTTAAAAGCAAGTTCTTCAACCCAAGGTGACCTAATTTCTATTCTCAAATCTAAATTGTTCTATTCAAGAAGAATAGTTAAAACTAATCATTGGAAACATAATTTAGTTATATCTCATTCTTATTTACTTACATTATGAGAGTCCTATGAAATTAAAAAAAAATCATATATTAGTAGATCTCATCATAATACATATAATAACGACAAAACGTATTTAACTTGGTTGAATGATTTTTCTAAACCACTTAAATTAACTCAAATAGTAGGTTAACCCCACGATATCCCCAATATTATTGAGAAGTTATAAATTTTCAAGGGAGACCATTCATTTGATCCACAAGATTTCATGAATTCTTTTACTAGAATGAAGGAAGGATTTAAAAGTAGAAGATGATGTAACAATGAAATATTGTGTTATTTCTTTAAATTTGATTATGGTAAATGGTTTTATATTTTATCTAACAATAGCATTGATATACTTCACAAGATTAAAATCAAGTTCCTTGAGATTAAAATAAAGTAAAAAGAAAACAACAATGAATTTAATTTTAGATTTGATAGGGTGGTTCAAAATATACCTTAGGGTGGTAGGCCTCCAAAAAATCTCCTCCTAACTTACTACCTTTGAATATTTCAAAGGAGCCCTTACCCTTAATCTCAAACTCACTAAACTTGACCCCATTAATGCCACCAAAACTAATAAATAAAACATAGATGAAAGTTGGACTCTAGCAAATAAGATGGAAGTAACAACACTTTAGAACCTAGAGACAAAACGTGAATGAAGGCATATGAGATTAAATACAAGGCTTCAACCTCGAACTCAAATGACTCTTTGTCACAAATATCATGCCACATTGAAGGAAATTATGCAAATCCATCAAGCCTTGCAAAAGTAGGTGGTCAGTAGTCATTCCAAACTAGAAACAATTTCCCTTTTAAAACTATTGTTAAACCTCCATATCAAGGTCATAAACCAACTAATCATCTGGTATCTAACCAAATGCTTGAGTATTTTAGTCTTACTTTCTATATGGTTTGTGACATATTCGACTTTGACTTGTAGAGGAATGCAATTCAAGCAATCTGGAGGGGTCTATTTTGATGGACATGTGCACTCCATCTTGTTTCAAAGGTATTAATGGATTGTTTAATGAACCTAAGCCTAGAGAAAGTGAAACTCAACTGGATAAATCTATTAGGTTGTTTGGTAGGATACCTTCTAATAATAGGCTTAAATAGATGTATGGTGAACATTATAAAGGGAATACTTATGAACATGAAATAAAGAAACTTCGTATACAAACTCTAACCTAGCAAAAAATCCGAATAAAACATTTGGTCAAGCATCCTCTTCTTCTAAGAGGATATTGAACCCTCCTAAGTCCTTAACTTCCATGGAACTGGATATAGATATTTATCGATGGGAATGTAATTCTGAAGTTCCTATTTCATTTGTGGAGGTTGTTCAGTTTCCCAACTTTATCCGTAAACTATCATGGACATTCCAGTGGACAATTGATAATATTATGTTAAAATGTGAAAAATTTACACTAGTACAATTTATTTAAACTTAAACATTTGTATATTTAACTATAATTAGTGCATGAATATGAGTGAAAATTATGTATAAAAATAGAGAACGAAAAAGTAATCTCACAAAAATACATAAGACACAAAATATGCCATGGGAAAACCTTTTGTGAAAAACCTAGCTGGAAGATGAGGTTTCTTCACTCTCCTACTCTGTTTGGAAATATGGCTATATGTATAAAGAAGAAATTCTTATGGCTGGTGGACTGCTACAGTGTACATATACTCTCTTTGTGATCTACCTCCTACCTCTCTTGGTTATATTTTTTCATATATGGAAGAAAATCCTCTTGAAAGAATGGAATTCCTCTTCCCCCTAGCAGGCAGAGTATAACACAACCCGATAGCCTGCTAGTGGTTAGGTTTGACTACATCAACTCTTAACTAGAGTTAGAATATAGACTCTTCTTGAGTATTTTACATCAAAAATGTGTGGCTATCCCATTTCCCATGAATAATGGGGAATGACACAACATCCTCCCAAATTATAGGTGTGAAAACAAGAAGGTCAATTTCCAAATGACATAACCTTTGCATACAGGGTCTGATTGACTCACTTCTTACACAGTTGGAAAGATATTTATGTTTATAATAACTCAAAAAGGTGTTGTATTAATGCAGAAAAGTTTTACCCAAAGAAAAACCTCATTTGATGCCTCAAAATATTCCAGGAAGGTTTGAAACCTCATTTTTCCAAACTAGGTCCCATCGGTAAAATAGGCACGTGAGCTAATTTCTCCACTTTTTCCACCCTAAATGAATAGATATGGATGACAAACAATATAATGATAAAATATGAATCACACCTCCTCATTTTGGAAGGCTTTTGGTCCCAAAAGGTTTTTATTGAATAACGTGAGGAAATTTTTCCTCCAGCTTCTCCCTGGTGTAGCATTTAGCTTTTCCTAGAAGTTGTCCCCCCAGAGGTCATTTCGCCCCTATCTTATAGTTATGGACCTCTTATACAAAATTGTATCTTTTATCAAATTTTCTTGAGCATATGGTGCCAAATTCTCCACGGAAGGTACAACTTGTTCCTCTTCCTAATCTAATGTGAAAGGATCATAGAGTTTCAAATTCTCTACATTCCCAACTCAGTAAATATGCATATAGAGTGGTAAATTGAGTCGAAAGCATTATCACCACCTTTTCTACTATCTCAAAGGAAACATACCTTAGAGCTTTGATTTTCTTACTAGGCCCCTACAACCTCTCCTTGTTCAAATGTAGCCATACTCTGTCTCCAACCTTGAATGATTTATTCATTTTGTGCTGATCATGCCTGGACTTATACTCCTCCTATGATTTCTCTAGTGTGGCTTGTACCTACAAATGGATCTGCCTAATCTTCTCTATATATTTTTCAACCCTCAAAGAATATCCTATAAGATCATCCCTCACTCATCCTTTTTTCCCATATGCAATACCCAAAGGTGAAGGTGATAAATTGTTGGGTTGTGGATCCCCAGCATAATAGTTTTGGGGCTTAAAGCCCACAATTTTGGGTACTAGTATTATAAAGTCTCTGTGAAGTGCATAGAGCACGAACTGTAATGAGCCAAGTCAAAGGGTAGTCCACTCTAAAATATGCTAATTTAATCTAGAATGTGTCGGCCTACCCATGGTTTGTAGACCATGGGAATGTATAAATAGAGTGAGGCTCTAAGTGTAGAATGTAGCTTTTTCTAATGTTGAAAGGTATGGGTTTTTAAATGAAATATTCACTCTTAGTTTGTAAGTCCAAGTCAAGGGTCATAGTAGTAGGATAGGCTCTGCAGCTGTGTGCGTAGAGGCCTAGTAGAGTCCACAGTTGTGTGCACGGACCACTACAACTGAGTGTGCAGGGTGGAATTGGATTGTACTGGAACAAAATATTAATAAAAGATAAGTTTTTTTCAAATATTGTGCATCTACTCGTAGATCTATGTGGTTATTCTTCTCTTATGGTTTTATGCATCTCTTTAAGGTTTATGTTTGCACACACTAGTTACACATATTAATGATTGATAAAAACTATTGAATTAAGTTAGATCTATAATAAAAACATACTATGGATAAGGGATCTAGAGAGCACCTCTTCATGTACGGTATTAGGGCTACACATAGGTCAGATAGTTGTGTGAAGCAGTGCAAGTGTGAAAGATTGGTTCGCGACCTTTCTAGACCTCATCAAGACATCCCTAGGGTGTGGAAACCTTGTTGCAGCACCCTCTCATACTACCTCGGGTGAGACCTTAGTCTGCACTTCATGGACTGTTGGCAAAGGGGCCAGTAGTTTCGTGATTTTCTTGGCATAAAACACTTCTGAACCTGGGTCAGGCCCCAATAAGCCAAAAAATGGTTCCGTTGCCGGGACTGGGATCTGCTTAAGGGATATCTAATGTCGGAACACTGGAACCCTATGAAGAAGGAAATTGAAGGGTGATTACATTAATGATTGGAACGATGTGAAGCGGGAAGGTCTACAAAGGTATCGAAGGACTAGGAAGCAGTCCTTCAATTTCACCTCTGTGAGTGAGCAAGGAAGAGCACACTCGAGTGTCTCCGAGTAGTGTGGTTAGTTTGATCAGGCAACGCATTCTGCAGTTACCCTCTCCACTTATGCCACCACTCGCATCGTCTACTTCACCTCCATCTTTGCCTACAACTCCTCCGCCAAACCAATAGTTTAGTATGGAAAGCACAATTAAGCTACCCGTATTTAGAAGAGTAGGAAATGAGGACCCGGATCAGTTCTGGTTTGTGGTAAGAGAAATGTAGGAGGCACAACGGGTTACGGATGATAAAATTAAAAAGGATACCTTGGAAAGCACATTGCAGGATCATGCGTTGACATGGTATATCAAGCACTCGAAGGATCACCCAAATGCAAGAATAACGAAGATTTAGATTGCATTGAACAGAGAATTTAGCTCGCTGAAATTAGAGACGAAGTCAATCATTGGATTTAAGGATATCACGATGCTTCTAGGAGGAACCCCCTGTGATTTGGATCAGATACTGAAGAATACGATCTATTAGGCTAATATGATGCTAACAGATGCACAGCACCATGCGTGGTTTGTGGCATCTTCGACACCACACCTGAGAATGACGTTGTCACAGGAAAAACTTTTGACCCAACTAAAAGCATTGGAAATGGAGATGAGGTTGCATGAAACACCAATACAAGATTTTGGATTCAGAGTCCAATAGATCCACATGCCACTGCAGAACCTATGCTTGGAGCTACATAGTTTGAAGCAGGATAGGATGCCACAGCCAGAGGTGCACAAAGAAGTCTGAGGTATAAAATGTAAAGGTCGAGCCCATGATAAGGATCATTGTCCAGTGTTTGCAAATTATTTGGCAAGAGGGGACCAATTCCGTTGAGATCGGAGGCACAAGCAGGGCCGAGTTCAACACCTGCGCTCTAGTGCGCGATTTGTCAGGGAAGAGGAAAGCACACGACGGACAACTGTCACCTGTTGTAGAAGTATACCCAGACTCCGTAGCAAATGTATTGTAATTTCTATAGATCATTGGGCCACGTTGAGTGGACATGTCGGAGCTATGAGCTAATGATGGATAGAACCCCAAATTATCGAATGCAGACAGAAATGTGAGGCCTTGATCCAGCCGTACAAATAGCATGGGGTGGATTTCAAGGGCGAGGTCAAGGATGAGAAGGAATGGGGCCCGGAAGGGGCCGCAGATAGCTAATCTGTTATAATTATTGAGGACCAGGGAACTATGCTCACGAATTTACCAACCCAACGAGAATATCTTGTCCATTTTGTGAACAGTTTGATCATGAAATGGTAGATTGTCTGATGCTGGTTGCACAAATGCATGAAAAAGGGGTACTACGGCCTACTCCAACTCAAAATATCCAAATGATGAGGTCAAAACTACGCAAAGAATACCCCAATGTAAGCATGATGCTTAGAAGCGGTGCGACCATGAGGGAAGATAAGGGGAAGCAGCTTGAGGAAGATACCTAGGTTCGTAAGGCTACTACAAAGGAACCTACGTTTGACTTGGAATGCGTAAAGGAAAAGTTTATGAAAGCTAAGAAGAGCTTCATGGAGGCCTCTACTTCAGGTAGTAAGGATCAACTAGAGCTTCACATCCCGTAGTTTTGGGATTTGTTTAGCTAAAACACTTTTGAACCTAGGTCAGGCCATAATAAGCCAACATAAATATCCAAAACAAGTCTCAAATTGGGGATTTCCTATAGAAGTGTAGATTGCTCTATTATAAGAATATTTTATTATACCAAATATTCATGCCAGGTCTTCATATGCTTCTGACTGTATCCCCTCAGAAGTTGCACTAAATTCATGTTGACTAATTCTATCTGCCCATCCATCTATGCATGGAAACTTATAGATCTCTTGAACTTTGTGTCCATCTTATTTCACAATTTAGTCCATAATGCACTAAGAAATATTTTATCCCTATCTAAAATGATGCTCCTTCGCATCCCAAAGTGCACTCATACCTATCCAAAGAACAAGTTTGTTGCTTCTTATTTGTTGATGGTATTTTTATGGGGCATTGGAACACACTTCTTGCTGAGCTTGTCAACTACCATGCATAGGTAGTCATGTCCCTTCATAGTTTTCAATAAACCTCCCACAAAGTCCATGTAAATTCTTTCCAAAGGGTGAGTAGGTATTAGTAAGGGATGATAGAGACCATATTTATGGTTGCTAGGTTTTTTGTTACAACAAAGCACGCATTCCCTTATGAACCTATCTACCTACTCTTACATCTTGGGCCAATATGTATACCTATACAAGTTAGCCACAATCTTCCCTACACAAAAATTCCTTGCAACCTTAGAGGTGTGAGCCTCTCTAATCAGATGCATTTGCTCACCTTTGGGAACACATAGCTTATCCACCCTGTAGAATAACCAGCCTTGAATATGGTAATCAACGATTTTGTTGCACTCATGCACATGACTTTGACTCTCCAACTACCGATACACCTCCTTGAAGTTGTTATCCTCTAAATATGCCTCTTTGTATGCATCATGAGTGAATGGATCCATGTGCATAAGATTCCCCATTGTTGTAATTTTTAATGGGGGTAGATTTGAAAGCATGTTGGCCAACTTGTTTGTGATGACCTTTTTATACTTGATCACTCAATGAAACTATTATAAAAATACCATCCACTTGTAATGCATGTTCTATATTAGCTTGCTTTAGACCTACAAGTACTATAACAAATGGTGATCTATATGGATTAATATCTCCTTTCCCATTAGATTGTGATTACAATTCTTTAGAGCTTGCACCATCGCATAAAGATCCTTATCATAGGTAGGGTATTTAAGAACTACTCCATGAAATAATTCATAACGGTAGAAAATGAGTCATCATCCCTGCATTAAGACAAGTCCCATAGCATAACCCCTCACATTTATCTCCACTTCAAAGGGGCACTACAGGCATGGTAATGGCAGATCTAGTGCTTCAATTATCTTCTTCTTTATCACCTGGAAAGCCTTTATTTAAATTTTTCCCACTGGAAAGTCTTGCCACTTGTTGTTATGGCATAGAGCAGTGTTTCTACCTTTGAAAATGAGGCTATGAACTTCCTCATGTACTATGTTTCCCCAATGAAACTCCTCACCTTAGAAACATTAGTAGGAACCATCCATTTCCTCATGGCCTCCATCTTGGAAGGATCTATCTTTAGTTCTCCTCCACCGATCACATACCCCAAATACACCAAGGACTGATGCACAAACTCACACTTGTTGATATTTTCTAGGAGTTGGTGGTTCTTTAATGTTTCCAGCACCGGTGTCAAATGTGAAATATGCTTCTCCTTGGTAGCACTATACACTAGTATATCATCCACAGAGACAATAATAAATGAATATATAGAGGGGCATATTACATCATTCATTAATCTCATAAACTTAGTTGGTGAATTACATAGGCCAAATCGCATAACTAACCACTCATACAAACCTCTCATGGTATTTAAGGTAGTCTTCCATGTATCTTCTTATTTTCATTGAACCTCATGATATCCAAACTTCAAGTCCACCTTGGTGAAATAATTTTCTTGCTGCAATTGATCTAGTAGATCATCTATCCTTGGTAGGGGTTATCTATTCTTGAGCATTATTTTATTCAGTGCCCTGTAATTTATACACATCTTCTAAGTCCCATCATCCTTTGGCACAATGATGATGGGTGACCCACATGGAGTAGTATTTAGTCGAATGAGACCTTGTTCTAACAACTTCTGCAACTATTTCTTCACCTCACTTGCTTCTATAACAGTCTACCTATATAACCTATATTCGATAATGGGGAATCCGGAAATAGTTTGATTTCGTCTTTTACTCCTCTCTTAGGTGGTAACCATTTAGGATCTTGGAACATCCCTGTATGCCTATAAAATATCCTCCAATTCTTCTTTATGTTTCTTCATACACCCCTCTAGGGATTCCTTGCCTCTTATTGAATCTTTCATAGACTAACTCTCTTAAAAATAATAGAACGTACTTCTTACTAAAACTGGTCAATTTCTTAGCTTGGTTAGCACTTACCAGTGAAATTGTTTACTTTCCTTTGTGTGTGTTGATTATGAATTATTTTCCATCTTTGATGGGTTGGTAGTGGTTTTCCCTCCTCGTGGATAATGCATCCCATGCATACATGTATGGACTCCCAAACATGACTCCACATACATCAAGGGGAACCATATCTAGATCTACTTCATCAATAAAATTAGCACTAATAGAAAATCTATTTTTACACACTTTTGTTACCTTCAACTCTGCATCCTTATTTACCCATCCCAGTGGATATGGGTTTGGATGATCACAAACTTCTAGCTCCAACTTCTTGACCAACTATGATGTAATGAGATTCACCTATGATCTTGAGTCAAACAAAGCATCAACCTTTGTCTTCTTGACTTGTGTATTTATATGGGAGAGTTTGGTTATTTCACTCTTCCTATTATTGAAGGCTCCTTAAATTTACCTCCTTCTGCACTAACCTACAAATGATCTTCTCATCCACATTTGAGCTTCTTTCAACTTGGTTTCTTGAATCTCTAGCCATGATATTCTTATTCTTATTATCTTTCTTATTCTCTGGGTTTAGCTTTGGATGAAACTTCCATCATGTCTCGTCTGTATGGCCATAAATGTTCCATTGGTTGCAATGGCTAGTAGGATCTTTGCACTGGTGTGCTATAGCTATATTATTTTTATATTTCCCCATTTTTCTTCTTCTTCCCCTTCTTATAAGCTTCCTGTTTCTCCTTCTTCTTAGCTCTACCTTATTGCACACTTTTTATGCCTATGTTCTCTAGGTATTTTTCATGTACACAATCCTTGTCCACCCATTTGAGGTTGAACAACATCACTTGCTCATGCAGATGGAATTGCACTCTCTCAAAATAATTGAGGAGTACCATTGGGTTCTTTGGAGAGATACATAAAATTCCAGCCATCTTACTTAATTTCGTGGTCTACTCCTACACGCTTTGGCTTGAATTTTCTCTCAAGTAATTCCACTGGATCTTTTGGTCCTCCACATACACAATGGGATAAAATTGTGACTTAATGAGGATTTTCAAATATTCCCACTTCATCACTAGAGGTTATCCCTCTAGCCTCAGGGTTTCTGTGTGGCTCTTCCACTAAGTCAGTGCATCGCCCTCCAATTTTAGCCATGTAAATGAGATTTTTTGTCCTTCCTCAATCTGATGGACACTAAAATAAACCTCTACTTGTATCAACCAACGGTTTAGCTCCAAAGTGTCAATATTGTCATTGTACGACTTGATATCAACATTTTATTATATTTGAAACAATTTTTTTTCATAACCCTCAGAATAGGTTGATCTTTTCCAGATTCTTTCTTTGGCTATTTCTTTGTTTCTCCTCGATCTTCTAATCCCCATTCAAATTTTTCCACTGCATTCGAACCCCCATCTTCTCCAAATATCCCTAGCTTGTTATTCAATGCTCCCATGAGGAGGATTAAGTTGTGGTTGATGTCTACAACTTGTTATTCCATCCATGTGAACCTCACCTTTATAGGATTGCAATGTTCATTTATAGATTTGTCGACTAATTAGGATTTTATGATTTTTGGCCTCGTTGAGCTAAATCCTTGTAATCTCCAAAAAATACGTAAAGAAACCTGCTTTGATACCAAATCATCTGTAAAATTTTGTGGTGCAACAACCCTGATGAAAATTCCTTGTAATAAAAGTTGATAAAGGAAAAAATAATAACCACGGTCGATGGGACACTTATTCCGAGCTAAATCTTGGGGAGAACATCCTAGCGAGTGTTCGTTTGGTTCATTATGGATAAGAAAATTGGAAAAGGCAATGGCTACTAGTTTGGAAAAGAAGCATGACATTTTTTGCACATTTATTTATGAATATGATGGACATTAATAGAAAAGGAAGGTGAAAGGTCATAGGTTGCATGTGAGGAGGAAAATGAAAGAAAATAATGGAAAAAGAAGAAAAAAGAGGCATAATTGATAAAAAGGCTTATGAGGATCAGTTGGTACCTTTTGTCAGTTTAGTTTTGGAGATATCTCATCATTCTCTCTCTCTCTCTCTCTCTCTCTCTCTCTCTCTCTCTCTCTCACTCTCGGAAACTTAGAATTTTCTTGGAGAATTTTGGCATTGGATAAAGAAAGGAAAAGAATCCAAGAGGAAGGAAGGGGCAAGAAAGGAAGATAAGTATTAAGTAGCTACAACAATATTCTTTGCAGATATCGATTTTCATGTGTATCTTCCTTCCTACATTTGGCATGCATGGTGTTTAAAGTGGTTTTTTTGTTGTTATGGCATGGGATTTTCCAGGCATGACACTTTTTTTAGCCTAGCTTTTCCGTTTCCAAATAACCTGCTTGTGATGGGATTCTCGTGTTTTGGTCAAGCTAGACTTCCAGATTGATTCAAAGCTAAGTGAGGTGGATTTCTGAATGATAGAACACATGGAATAGTAGCCCCTGAACCGAACTATGGTTTATGCTAAAGCTGTATCTTGTGTTTCATCGGTGGGCCTAGGAATCCTTTCCAGTGAATGGTGGGATATATGATAAAGCCAAGAGGTGTTTTCCCTTGATTAGGCCTAAGAATCCTTGCTGGTGAATGGCAGGATACATAGTAAAGCTTAGAAGGTGGTGTCTTGGCTTAGGATATAGTGATCCCTAGATCAGACTATGGATTGCGATAAAGCTTGAGAGACTTGGAGACATGAAATTTCCTCATGGTGTAGGTCAGGATATCCTATGGAATCCATGCCTATTTGGCCTAGTGATCAGGTGGAGATGATTGTAAAGCCTATTATTACATTTTTATTGTGTTGGCCTAGTGATCTAGGATGGATTACTGTAAAGCCTGGTTTCTATTGATGAGGGTGAGGTGGTTTAGCCCTGGGATGCCCTTGTTGGTTCTTTTGGTTTGAGTCCCACATTCATGATTGAAATATGGCACAGGGGTGAATGGATGACCAAAGGTTTTTCTTAGCAATTTTATGGTCAGGTGGAATGTAGTAATCCCATCTCATGTTTGGATTTTGCATCATCAATATGATGTTATTTCACCTTGTAATTCTATGATTATTATATTGGTTTATATGTGGGTAATATGGCTATGATTTCCTTGTTATTTTGGTCATTATTATGTTGGTTATGTACATGCTTTATAAGAGTGGCTATCTATGGCTCTCATCATATTCTTACTTGTAAATGAATGAACAACGTATCTATGAACTACTAAACAATAATGCAACAAATGATATAAGGGAACAATGCTTCATAATGATTCTTAGATAATTATGAGAACCCTATGTTTAAATTTGTTGTTCACACTTATAGATTACATATTTGCGATATGTTTGATGAAATGTCTATCATGGCTAGTAGAGGTTAACTTTAAAATTTTCATTAGGAAGGCCTATGGATAATTTCATATTTGTGCATAATATTATTTATTTTTATAGAATATTGTGAAAATATTGGGCAGATTGTGAAGATTTGGAGGAGAAGATAATCTAGGGACTTGCTCCCTACTATAGGAGGATCAATATCGGATAATAAATCAACAATATATTAAGAAATTATTGCACAAATTTTTGACCTCCACTGCTTGAGAAAATCTAGGAATGTGTTCCCTGTCATTTAATGCAAATTCCTAGTGTTGGAAACCAAATCCACTATTTGAGGAATTTTGGAGGAGAAGGCCTTCTCATTTCAAGGAGAATGCTTCCTAATAATTCTTTTCAAGTACCAATTCTAATTTTCCTCTAGGGGTTGGTTTTTCCTAGTCTTCTTGTGGAGAGAACTTGTATTTTTGCAGCTCTACTTTCATTTCTAACATGGATGTAATTAGATTGATTCAAATAGTGAAGCTTGGTTCCATTTTTAGCTTCTAAAGATTGGTATCCTTCATAGGAATCTAAGTTTCCTTGGACTTGGACATCCCAGGAGCCTCAGAGTCCTTTTTTATATATCAGTTTATTCTTTTAACTTGTTATTCACATGCATTTCTTGTTCTTGTTTTTCCTACTTTTGCATTTAGTATTGACAATTTCTTGTTGTAGGATTGGGTTAAATGGTGGAAGTGAGCTATTTTGTAGGATGAAAAGAATTATTTCATCCTTGGAACAAATTTGGAAGGTCATAGTAGTCATTGAGCTACTTGGATTAGTTTTCTTATTCACAAATCTTAAATTTCTAGAAGTCCCTTGCAGGAAATAGTAGTACCTTTCTGCTATTTTTTAGAACGTGCTAATGAGCTTCATTTGCATTTATTCCACTTTCATTAGATGAAAAAAAATTAGGTCAATAAATTTTTTTTCCCATTCCTTTTCACTTGATTAGGTTAGTCATTTGATAGGTTAAATAGCTCACTAGTTCTGGAATTTCTAGATTTTAGACTAGTAATTTTCTGCTATTTTTTAACATGTGTCAATAGGGGTATTTTTGAGTGATTCCACTAGAATAGAGAACTAAGAAATCATATTAAATAAAAAAATTGTCCCATCCCATTTGGATTTTATTTTCTTGGTCATTCGATGAATTGTAACTTCCTGTAGCAACCTGTAACTTCCTATAGAAAAAACTATAACTTCTTGTAGCACTCCTCTATCATGTATAAACTTGACCAAATTTTATCACAACACATGGCTTTTGTCTCTTAGGATTGAATCATAACCCCCCAGCTCTAAGTCCATGATTGAGGAAGAATATAAAACCAATTAGGACATGCCCTTTTAGAGATTAGGCCTATTTATTTGAATTCATGCTCTTAGGATTTCAATTACAATTTGTTGTTCTTACCTACGATTAATTTCTTTTCAATGTAACATTTACATTTATGCAATTAGGTTAGGTTTTGATTTCATTAAATTCACACCATTACATCATGACAGTGAAAGAAGGACACACTGTATGTTGCACATATAGTGTTGATACCTCTTAAGTTTGTACAAACCCTGGGTTGGTAATTAAAATTGATAGCCTTAGGAGTTTTAGAATTATTGTTGCAATCCTGAGGTTCATCACTTTTTAGAGCCGTTACCAGGGATATGTTAATTATTCATTTTTTCTTCCTTAGTTGATTCATTTCTTTTACTTTCTACAAAAACAAAAAAGAATATTACATTAGACATCTTGCATTTCATTACCATTCAAATTCATTGTTTTTTATTAAAAAAAAATACCTCTCCAACACCAACCCCCCCACATTTGATTATGGGATGAAGTAGGAGACACATCACCATACACATTTGCAGGTAGAAGAAGAAGAGGTGGTAGGTAAGGTAGAAGAACTCTTAAATGTTTCATGAGATTAGGGACTAATTCAATAATATCATGGAATGGTATGCAAAAGATATTTATAGAAAAATATAAAGATCATGATATTAATGAAGAAATATTTAGAATGAATAAAAAATAATGTGAGATCCTTGAGGATCTAATAGATAGGTTCATGTATAACGTTAAGAGGGAAAAACTACATTATTTAGGATCTGGCACACTAAATACCCTCTTACTTACAACAATTAGGGTTGAGTGGATTTATATCATCGATCTCATGAGTAGAGGTGATGTATACCAATTATCATTTGAAGAAATTTGTGAAACATGCAAACACATATCAAGAGGAAGGGAAATATTAAGTAAATCAATATCAAGATTGGTAAGTCAAGCTAAACTTGGAAATTTTCTTGATGACTTTAAAACATATTTTTTTAGCAATCTAGGAAAACAAGTCGAAATTTTAAGAATGCAAGATGCCGAAAAAGAAGATGTTGATATGTGTGTTGTCCATCCAGAATCACATGATGTTAAATATTTCCCATCGTTACAAAGGTTGAAGGAAGTTTACCAAGAGGAAAATTGAGCAAGTCAATCACCAAAGTAGCTATGTTATGTAGCTCCAAGAGGACTATGGTAGCCTAGTCAACCTGGTATGATGCAAGAACCTAATTCATCATTTCAATATTATACATATCCATCTCAAATTAATTGGAACACACCCTTTCCTTGGCAACCTTGGCCATCTCAATCCCAAAACCAATATTAGCAACAAGGTTGGAAAAGAACTTTTGGGAGAAGTCCATAATATCTTGAATATTTTCCTCAATATCCCCCATATCCAACTTCATGTTATCCATGCCATCCACCTCCACCACAACCACAACCCCAACCACATCCATCTCAAACATCCATTCCCAGTCAGCGACCTATACCGCCATTTCCAAAACCGCACAAGGAAGCATCTCAACCCACCTACAATGTTGAGGTACAACACTTCCTAACATCTCTTATTGATCTAAATGGTATTCATCTTAGATTAGGAAAGGTATTGCAAGAAAGAGATTCTATTGATGTCATTGAAGGGAAACATCCAAAAGAAGAATATTCAAATGAGGATACCAAAGGATCATGGACTACACTTGATGGAGAGAAGACATCAAAATCAAATACTGAGGAGCTTACATCATGTTTACCATAAAATCCTCCATGTTATCCAGAGAAAAATAAGAAAAAGGAGGAAGATTTGAATGTCATGATAAAAGAGAACACAAAAAGAGATCCAAATTTGCAAGTCGACCAAGGGCACCACAACTATATTGAAATATGGTTCCAAATAATAATTAGGTTGTAGAAATACACTCTTCTTCAACAATTCTTGATCTCATCTTAGTCAAAGTATTTGGTTTCTTACATTCAGGTAGATGTCAAAGAATATATTTAAAGTCTAAAAATCACTTTATCTGTCATCTTGATGTGTGTATGGCTCCATTGGAAGTATTCCTATATTTGAAAGAGAATTTGTTTTTTAGGTAGACTAGGATAGAAAAAAGAAAAAAATTAAAAGTAAGATAACAAATAAAATCTAAGGTGAAAACCTCATTCGAGGATCCTGATATTGGATCATTGATTGAAAACCTCCATGATGCTATCAATGGGCTGGAAAAAGAGGAAAAAAGATAAAAATAAAAGATCCTAGGTGAAAACCTCCTTTGGAGCACCTATGCATACCTACTAGCTGAAAATCATGTTGAGGTAGCTAGTAGGCCTAAAAGAAAAAAATGAAAAGAAACAAATTATTTTCTCCATGTATCTCTGTCTAATTAATGCAGGTTCTCTTCGACTTTTGCAAGAAAAAATAACACTAGCTCCAAAAGGAAAAAAAATGATCAAAAATCTAGTCAAAGGAAGTCAAACTTGGGTTTTCACCTCCTTTTCTCATATACTCCAATAGGACCAAGGCCATGCCAATCCATCACCCTCATATATTTCCACCATCCACCCATCATTCCCAACTTTTCCCATTCATTTTTCTCATTGTCCTAAAATGGTACAGGAGGGCTCTGTTTTGTTACAGGAAGCGAAAATAGATAGAGAAAAAAAATGTTTTTATCATATCGTGAAAACTATGCATCCATTTGTTGAGTTGTTTCATGGAGAGATGCATATGGATGATGGTAACATGATCAAGAAATTTCAAAAAATTGCGGTGCACAATTTTCGATAAATTGACCTCCATCACCTACAATGATTTTTATCTTTTCTCGAGCTTCGTGCATCCATTGGTCGAGCTATTTCATGGGGAGATGCATATGAATTATGGTAACATGCTCAAGCAATTTTAGCAAATTCCAGTCCATGATTTTTAAGGAATTGACCTCAATAACCTACATCCATGTTTATTTTTTCTTGCGATTCGTGAATCCATCGGCCAAGATTTTTAATGGGGAGGTGCATAAGGATGATGGAAACATGTTAAAAAAGTTTTAGGTCAATCCATTATACTATTTGGGATATATGGAAAAATAACCGGTACATGAGGTTGTCCTGAAATGCTACAGGAAGGACCAAAATTTCTACGTGAGGCATATTTGATTGGATGAAGGGGTCAAAAGGTTGAGGGAACTTGTATTTTTGTAGCTCCACTTTCATTTCTAGCAGGGATGTAATTAAATTGATTCAAATAATGAAGCTTGGTGCCATTTTTAGATTATAAAGCTTGGTCTCCTTCATAAGAAGCTGGGTTTTCCCAGGCCTGGCCATCCCATGAGCCTTAGAGCCCTTTTTTATAATTTGTTTTTCTTCTTTTCACTTCTTATTCACATGTATCTCTTCTTCTTGTTTTACCTATTTCTGCATTTAGTATTGATGATTTCTTACTATAGGATTGGATTAAATAGTTGAAGTGAGTTCTTTTGTAGGATCAAAAGCATGATTTCATTCTTGGAATAGCTTTGGAAGGTCATAGTAAACATTTAGCTACTTGGATTAGTTTTCTTATTCACAAATCTAAAATTTCTAGAAGTCCATTGTAACAAATAGTAGAAATGTTTTGCTATTTTTTAGAAAATTCTAATTAGCTTTATTTCAGTTTATTCCACTTGAATTAGATCATAAAAAAATTCAAGTTAATAAAAAAATTTACCCCATTGAATTTTCACTTGATTAGATTGGTCATTGTATCTTAACTAGCTCACTAGTTCTCAAATTTCTAGATTTTAGACTAGTAATTTTCTGCTAATTTTTATCACATGTTAACTGGGGTATTTCTAAGTGATTCTCCTTGTAATGAAGATGTAAGTCATCATATTCAATAAAAATAATTGTTGCATCCCATTTGGATTTTATTTACTTGGTCATTCAGTGAATTATAACTTCATGTAGCAAATATCATAACTTCGTGTAGCAACATGTAACTTCGTGTAGCAAACACTGTAACTTCCTATAACACTCCTCTAGAACATGTAAAATTGAGCAAATTTTCTCAAAACACATGGTTTTTGTCTCTTAGGGTTGAGTCATAACCCTTATGCTCTAAATCCATGATTCAGATAGAATAAAACACGAATTAGGACATGCCCTTTTAGAAAGTAGAATAGGGCTATTTATTTGAATTCACGCTCTTAGGATTTCAATTACAATTTGTTGTTCTTGCCTATGATTAATTTATTTTGAAAGTAACATTTCCACTTACGCAATTATTTTAGGATTTTATTTCATTACATTAACTCCATTACATCATGGCATTGAAGGAAGGACATGTTGTATGGTGCACATATAGTGTCGATACCTCTTAATTTTGTATGAACCCTGGGTTGATAATTAAACTTCATAGCCTTGGGAGTTGTAACATTCTCGTTGCAATGTTGAGGCTCATCATTTATCATTCTTATAGGAGGATTGATATGGGATACTTTCCATATGAATTTAAGAAAGTAAAGCCACCTACTTTTGATGGAGACTTGAACAAACCATAAGATGCAGAGGCTTAGATACCTGGAATGAACAAGTTCATTGAATTGCATGAGTTTGCAAAAAACATGAAGGCCACAATTTCTATCTTCACCCTAAAAGGTACAATAGATATCTGGTGGGAACATGTGAAGTAGGTTAGATACATCAGGATACAAGACTTGAGTTAGCATGAGTTCAAGAGGATTTTGAATCAATAAGTATTTGTCAAAAAGGTACTATGATAGTAAGGCCAAATAATTCTACGAGCTAAAGATCAGATCAATGAGAGATGAAGAGCACATGACTAAGTTTCTGGAGCTATTGAGGTATGTACCGTATCTTAAATATGAGGAGGCTAAAGAAACAATTTGTTCGCGGATTTCCATTAGCATTTAGAGATCGGATTGACTATGATGAGCCTTGTTCACTTGAGGAAGTTATTGGGAAATTGAAGCATTGGTATGAAAAGTCAAAGTGTAAGAATGAATCTCAACAAGGATGGAAAGGGAAGGATAAGGATAAAGGTAAAGGTAAATGACATCCAAAAATAGCAAGGACTTGGAATGAAGATGAGAAAGAAAATGTGGCACTGCAAAAAAGGTTCGAAGTAGCTAGACAGGGACATGGGTCACAACAATAGCATAGAGGTGACGGTACTAGTCAGTTGGAGTGTTCGACATGCGGTAAGGATCAAATTAAGAGAGATTTTCCACAAAATTAGGGTGTAGGCCTCATATATATAGTGCACAGGAGGCATAGGCAGTTGGGAATGTTGGTAAGAGCATTCCTCATATTTATGGAGCACTGGATAACAAACAGGCAAAGCATCAAGCATATATCATTGAGATGGACAACAAGCTTTGTGATAAAGTTATTTCTATTTTTATTGACCCTATAGCTAATTATATTTATGTTAGTGCTCACTTTGTGGATAAGTGTGGTTTGAATAAAGAAGTGCATGTGGAATCTTGGTTAGTGCAGTTGGATACATATACAAAGAAGCAAGTTCTCATTGGGTAAGAGCTTGTGCCTTTCATTTGAATGGTATGCCTGTCACAACACATTTGAATGTATTACCACTAGGATCATATAGTATGTTGTTTGGCATGGATTGGTTGAACCTTCATAGAACCAAGATATATTTTTATGACAAATCCATTGTGTGTGTGGATGATAATGGGTAACCAAGAGTCTTGTAGGGAAGGTATAAAGTGACATTAGTTAGGATGGTGAGAGCTTTGTAGGGAAAACATAGCCATAGGAAATGGTGTATGTTATTCATAGTGTACATTTCTAGTGATAAATCTAAGGAAGTTGAGGACGCAGATGTTTTGAGGAGGTACCCAGTTCTACAATAGTTTTAGGATGTATTTCCTAAGGACATTTTATATTTTCCACCTCATAGTGAGATATACTTTTCTATCGAGTTAATGCCAAGGGTAGCTCCAACATCAAAAGCACCTTACAATATGAGCACATCTCAATTGGTACAGTTGAAGATGCAGTTGAAGGAAATGCTAGACAAGGGATACATTAGGCCAAGTATATCACCTTGGGATGCACCACTATTATTTGTGAAGAATAAGGATCATACTCTCAGATTATGCATTGGCTATAAGCATTTGAACAAAGTGAATATCAACAATAGATATCTATTGTTAAGGATTGATGACTTGTTCAATCAGTTAAAGGGAGAAGCAATGTTCTTAATGATTGATTTGAGATGAGGATACCACCAGGTACACATCAAAGAGGAGGACATTTACAAGACAACTTTCTAGGCTAGGTATGGGCATTATGACTTTGTTGTAGTTCCATTTGGTTGGAATAATGCTCCAACAACATTTATGTTCTTGATGAATAGTGTGTTGCATTTGTATTTGGATAAGTTTTTTATTGTGGTCATTGATGACATATTAGTATATTCTAAAAATGAGAAAGAGCATGCTGAGCATTTAGCAACAGTGTTGAGGTTATTGAGAGAGCTTCAGTTGTATGCTAAGCTCAACAAGTACAATTTATTTTAGATTGATGTACACTACTTGGGACATGTTGTTTACAAGGAGGGCATAATAGTGGATCTGGGAAAGATAAGGGCCATCATGGAGTGGGTAGCTCCCAGGAATGCGGATGAGGTGAGATCTTTCATGGGGTTGGTAGGAGATTACAGGGGGTTCATCAAGAACTTCTCATAGATTGCTTATCATTTTACATCATTGTAGAGGAAAGGTAAGAAGTTTAAATGGAGAGAGGAGTGTGAGGATATTTTTGAGCAGCTTAAGTAGTTGTTAAGACATGCACCAGTGCTACAGATTGCAGATCTGGATAAAGAGTTTGTAGTATGTACAAATTCTTGCAAAAGAGGACTTGGTGGAGTCCTTAGGTAGGATGGATAGGTGGTGGTCTATGAGTCACATAACTAAATGAGCATGAGAAGAACTACTCGAAATGTGATATTCAGTTAGCAGTGATCATACATGCATTGAAGATGTGGAGGAATTACCTTCATGGAAAGAGGTTTGTACTGATGAGTGATCACATTTGGTTGACATATTTCCTTGAACAATTGAATTTGAATGACTGATAAGCTAGATGTTTTTGCACGACTAGTGATTTTAACTTCAAGATCAGGTACATCAAAAAAAAGGAGAAGAGGGTGGCAGATGCTCTTAGCTGATGGGTACAGATAAATCACTTAATAGCTACGAGCTCCTATGTGACAAACTTATAGGATAGGTTCTTGCAAGAAGGTCAGCATGATGTTAGGTATATGGAAATTGTGTACATGTTGCAGCAAAGTACATCTACATGTACATGTGGTCATACATGTACAAATTCAAGTGCACACGATGTGGACTATCGTCTCACGATAGATGGATTGGTTAGATTTAGAGACATGATATATGTTAGGTCCTTATACTACTAGTGTAACCCATTATTGTTATTAGTACAACCCCCTTATTATATTGTTGTACCCATGTAGTCCCCATATTGTTACTATTGTGCCCCATAGAAGCCCACTATTGTTATTATTGTGCCCTTACATTATTATTGTTATGTCGGCTCTGATTGTATTATGACTCTTTAGACTCCTATATATAGAAAGGAGGTCTTGTCATTTGTATCATCCAAGAATTGTTCATTTGTGCAATGTAAAGGAGGTTCCCACCTCAAAGAGGCTGAATTCTAAGGTGTTCAACTATCTTTTCTATCTTTTTGTGAGTTGGTTTCATAACATTTGGTATCAGAGCTTTGGATTCTAGGGTTTCACTACTCCAAATAGGTCATTGTGGCACTTTCACTATAACTTTTTTTCTGCGACGTTTCAGAAGCAAAAAAAAAAACCATTTAAGATGAAATTGTACTAAACCTTAGATCTGAATTTTAGAGATTTTCATGCTATATTTTTGGAGATATGATATGAGGAAGTTGGCCTTTTCGTAGACTCCTAAATTACATTCCAAACAGGTGACCTGGGGAAAATCATCATAAATTTCTCTCTATGGATCGGATTGAAATTTCATAAGAAGGTACAGAAAGAGGATGGAATGTAGTTTCTTTTTGATATTTTTTAGAGCCAGAGGTCGAAACAGTGACACGTGGAATGTCATACAAGTTCACTCTATTGAACTAGTCTATAATTAGGTCACTGTGGGAGATTTGGCATAACTCTTCCTTGGAGAATCCAATTTGGATAAGACTAGTG
>APFE030476375.1:124531-166225 GCA_000404065.3 Pinus taeda | reverse complement strand
TTGCCTTGAGAAAGCTCTTTTTTCCTACAAAACAAAAACACAAAACCCAACACGAATATGCAAAGAAAAACGAACCTTACGGCTCAAAGTTAGCTTTAGCCGGAAAATAAATATTTTTCTCAATGTTTCTGATTTTCCAAGATCACACTAAGATGCAGGGAAAAGAGCATACGCATGAGAAAAAAACTTCCTTTCTGTTTCTGATTTGCCCAAATCGCACAAAGTCGCAGGGCAAAGAGCATACGCAGAAATGAAAGGTATAGATCCGGTAATAAAAAAGCTAAATAAACAGAAACCGAAATAACCAGAGAGAAAAATAACAGTAAACTGCAGATAAACAATGTATACCTCCAGATCTTAAAAATGACGCAGATAGGGCTACCGGAAACCTTTTCGCGTGAAACGAAAGGGGTTCCTCACTGGAACAGATGCTCCGAACACAACAGAGCAGTCCTCTCGGCCCGAAAGCAGTCAGAAACAGTAGATCTAGGAAACGACAGCCGCATGCAGTTCTACCGGCTTCAGATTTGGATCACCAACGGACGCGGCCCTCAAATAGCTCTGATACCATGTAGGAATTTACAGGGTAAGTTCCTCAGAAAGAACACCAAAAGGACACCGCTCACAACCAGATCTCAAATCAATACACCAGTATTTTTGACGTGGTTAAAACCCTCAAAGAGGGAAACAGTCCACGGCCTGCGCCAACGTGGCTACTACAAGGAATTTATTAATAAAAGAATGAAAATGTACATAAGCTTTCTCTCATAGACGGATTACCTGAACAATGACCCTCCATGCGCTTTAAATAGAACTCATGGACCAATCGGGTGTCAAGCCACGGATCAAATGTCGGTAATACCGAGGAGAGAGTGAACTGTCGGATCACTACATATCGTGCGTCGGATTGTAAGTTACAAAATGTACAACGGTAAAGAAACACACTTTACCTAACTCTATACTAGACCAAGTTGAACTTAACTATTTCTTATGTGTCGGAATATCCTAACAGTTCCTAGACCAAATGATAAATCTATTGTCAATTCCAAATGGATTTACAAAATTAAACATGCAATTGATGGGAGCATTGGAAAATTCAAAGCAAGATTTGTAGCAAGAGGCTTCTCCCTGAAGGAAGGAGTCGATTATGAAGAAACCTTTGCTCCTACAGCTAGCTATACAACCATAAGATCATTAATCTCTCTGCCTGCCACTATGGGATGGAACATTCACCAGATGGATGTTAAAACATCTTTTTTGAGGAACAATAAATGAAGTCTACATTGAGTAGCCCCAAAGATTCGAAGCCCATAATAAGCAATCACATGTCTACAGATTAAAGAAAGATTTATATAGTTTGAAGCAAGCTCCAAGAACTTGGTACGCCATAATGGATGCATATCTTCTATGACTTGGCTTTGTCAAGGGTTCTGCAGATCCAAACCTCTACATCAAAGTGGTCAAGAATTGTTAAAATTGGCAACTAGGTCCAAATTCCACCTTAGGAAAACTCATATGAAGGGGATGATTATTGCATTGGATTCCTCTTTTCGAGAGGTCCAATTTTGATATAAAGATCATCTAATTCTGACAAGCAGAAGTGGAATATTGAATTTATTCTCTCATGCACAAATTGTCAATGTCGGCCTCAATTAAATGTATGCTCATAAGTCCAATAGACATGTCTCCTCGCCCTCAACGAAGTGTATCAATAGGAGTGACCTCTCTCCTCATTTGGAAATCACTCATCTCATCACACCTCTCTCTCCTCTCTTGATTGGTTCATACAACTTGGAGGCAACCTTCCCTACTTCGCATGTGTGAAAGGAGGACAAATTTCAGGATTGTTTTGGAGGTCAAAAATTTCAGGAAACAAGACAACGTTTACCAACGTTGACTTGGGTGATTTTGACCAACGTTGGCTTTGTTCTAGTGGGCAGAATTTCGATTTTTGAAGGCCGCATTGATTGGCACAATTTTCGAGGTGATTGGGACAGTTTGACTGGTTTGACTTTAGCGTTGACTTTTGCCTTTGACCACATAAATTATAGCAGTGTTTGACTAGGTTGACCAAACTGTTTTTGGTTGACATTGACCCTCTTGGAAGGCCGAATTTATCTATTGTTGACCAAGCTGCTTGGAGGACATTTTGGAGTTGCTTTGACCACCGTTGACTTTTTGGTTAGGGTTGCACTTGACTGCTAATTTGACAGGATTGTTTTGGGCAAGTTAATTTGATATTTGTACTCTCTCTGCTGAACTATTGAAGAATAATAAGAAGATTTGATCAGAGGGTTTCCCTGATCATTGGGGTTTTTCCCTAACATCCGCCACACCTTGTGTCCACTTGTCTTGGCTTGTCTTCTACACATGTTTTTATGTTCTATCTGCATTTACTGTCAATGTGTTTAAGTTAATGTGATTGCTATTGAATATAATTGAAAAGTTGTCATAGCGTTGATAAGGAACATTGAAGTAAATTGTGCTAAAGCATAGAACATACCATTGTTATGTAAAATTAACATGATATCAAAGCTCAAGTGAAAACAAAGCCCAAGCAAGAGTGAGGAAAAGCAATCACTAAGGGAAGTTGTTGGACAAGGACTTGGAACTAGTCCCAGTGACAACTACATCTTTCTTCAAATCTGAGGACAAGCTTAAGGACAAATCTAGCTATCATGCACAAAAGATGACTCTAGATTTGACATTTGAAGAAAATGATGCCATGGACTATGTCAAAGGAAGAATAGTGGAGCATCCTTCAAATGCATCCATTATTGAACAACCAAAGTACAAGAAAGGTGAGGTTAAAGCTAAGAAAATTATTGTTGATTGTATTCACAAACCTTTGGTTGCCTCTATTTCTAATTTGGAAACATCTAAGGAAATGTATGACAAGCTGGTTGGGATGTTCAAAGTAAATAATGCAAATCAAGTTCTCTTTCTCAAGCACAAGTTCAAAGACATCAAGATGGATAGAGGAGAATCCATCCAATCCTACTTCATGAGGATTCCCGAGATCAAGAATGATCTCCTATCTATTGGAGAAGTCATTGGTGACAGGGAGCTTACTCTTATCACATTTGGAGGCCTTACAAGAGAATGGGATGTGTTCAACACTACCATCCTCAACAACGACAGGACTCCGGAATTTGATGAATTATTAGCTAGATGCACTTAAGAAGAAATGAGGATGATGGAAAGAGACAAGCACTCAAATGGAAATAATCCTACCGCCTTCTCTGCTCATTCTAAGAGGAAGAACAATGTTGGTCCCAGAAATCAAGGTTAGGGGTTCAAGCCAAAATTCAAAGAAGGAATAAAAGGAAGATGCCTCAATTGTAACAAGTTTGGCCACTTCGCTAGTGAGTGTCCTCACAAGAAGGATACTCTAAGAGATGACAACCATAACAACAACTTCAAGGGAAATGGCAATCAAAGGAACAACATGTTCAATAACAAAGGAAAGAGGAATGCTCCCGCTACCAGAAATGGAAATGGTCATCCTCCCAAGAAAATTAAGAAACTCAAGGTATGAAGAAGTTAATGTTGTAAAGCAAAAGGAATTTTATCTTATTTCTACCCTCACCATTGCCTCTCCTCCGGGTACATTGGATCATTGATTGATTGATAGTGGTGTCTCAAGGCACTTCACTGGGTACAAAGAGGCTCTCTCTAACTTGATTGAAAAGAAGACGAATATGGAGATTATACTTGGGAATAATGCCACTTATCTAGTGAAAGCAATTGGGACTGTTACTCTCCACTTAAATCAAGGTCAAACTCTTCATTTACAAGAAGAACTATATGTAATTGATCTGAAAAAGGACTTGGTCTCTATTTCTGTGATGGAAGATAAAGGTTTCAAGGTGTCATTCATTGATGGGAAGGTTTGTGTCTGGCAAATGAACCCAAGAGATGCATTCACTCTTGGATTCAGAGTTGAAGGTCTCTATGAGGTTGGAGGAAGTTCATTAGGAGCAATGACTTGTGATACTTCTCTTCAACCCGAATTATGGCACCAGATATTTGCTCACTTTCATTTCAAAGCCTTACGTGATGTAAGGAATATTGTCTCAAGTATGCCCAAATTCAACTTATATCATAAAGGTGTTTGTCAAGGATGTGAAGCTGGAATACATACAAGGGGACCATTCCCCCCAAGTGAAACTCAAACCACCGATATTCTTCAATTGGTCCATTCTGATCTATCAGGTATGTTTCCTGTGACATCTTTGGGTGGATATTTGTACTATGCTATTTTTGTGGATACTTCTCTCGCAAAACATAGATCTATTTCTTAAAGAAAAAGGATGAAGTATTCAAATGGTTCCGCTCTTTCAAAGCCTTGGTCGAGAATCAAACAGGGAAAAAGATCAAAATATTGAGGATTGATAACGGGACCGAATGAATTCAAAGACTATTGTACAAAAGTTGGCATTAAGAGAGAGACCACTACTACATATACTCCTAAACAAAATGGTGTTGCCGAAGGAAGAATCGTACTACCATAGAAGCCACCCGTGCTATGCTCCATGATCAAGGTCTTTCGAAGTTCTTATTGGGAGAAGCTGCCAACACCATTGTGTATGTCCAAAACAAATGCCCACGTCAAGCTTTGGTATTCAAGACACCTGAACAAGTTTTCACCAGTAAGAAACTTGATGTTTCTCATTTTAGAATTTTTGGTTGTCCTGTATATTTTCATGTGTCGAAACAGAAAAGAAACAAACAAGATGCATCTGGGAAGAAAGGAATGTTTGTGGGATACGGTGAAACTTCAAAGGCATATAGAATCTATGTGTCTGGTCAAAGGGAAGTGGAATTAAGTCATGATGTCACTTTCAATGAAGATTATGCTCTTAGAAAGATCTAAGATCTTCCTATCCCTAAGAAGGATAATGATGATGTTGATGCAGAAAGGCAAGATGAACCTTCGTCTGATGAATCAACGCCCAATGTGGAAGGTCTAATGGATCCCATTAATCCACCTACTAGTGAGCTCACTACTTCAAGAAAAAGACCTTTGTGGCTCAAAGATACTCTTGAGGATGCTGAGAAACATATTGCACCGAGGGAGGCATTTTATGAAAGCAAGAAGCCGAATAGGTACCAAGGGTACTTAACTGCCATGACTACCATTGCAGAATCTGGGCCTTGCACATTCGAAGAGGTCGTGAAACACCAAGTTTGGAAGGATGCAATGAACGAGAAGTATGAGTCGATCATAAAGAATGATGTCAGGGATGTGGTTCCTAGACCCAAAGACAAATCAATGGTCACTTCAAATGGCTCTACAAGATCAAACATGGAGTTGAGGGAGTGTTGAGAAGTTCAAGGCCAGATTTGTTGCTCGAGGCTTCACTCAATGGGAAGGAGTAGACTATGATGAGATGTTTGCACCAATTGCCCAATATACCACCATCCATTCGATCACAGCCCTTATTGCCTTGCAAGGATGGAGCCTACACCAAATGGATGTCAAAATTGCCTTCTTACATGGTTTGCTTAAGGAGGAAGTCTATGTGGAACAACCTGAGGGGTTTGAAGTTCAAGATCGTGAGACACATGTATGCAGGTTGAAGAAAGCCCTTTATGGGTTGAAGCAAGCCCCTACGGCTTGGTATGAGTGGATTGATAGCTATCTTATGAAGTTGGGATTTACAAGGAGTGATGTTGACCCTGACCTATACTTCAAGGTTGATAAGGACAAGCCTCTCATTCTAGTCCTTTATGTGGATGATCTCTTTCTGACAGGTGATGACCCTCTCATTCATCAATGCAAGAGGGAGTTGGCTTCTGAATTCGAGATGAAGGACCTAGGAATGATGCATTACTTCCTAGGGCTGGAGGTCTAGCAAAAGCCAGGTGAGATTTTCCTTTCTCAAGGAAAATACATTGTGAAGCTACTTGAGAGATGTGGGATGGTGGATTGCAAGTCCATGACTACTCCGATGGAACTCAACATTAGGAAGCTATGTGGAAGTATTGTTGGGCCAGATTAGCGAACCCTCCCGAGTATCGTCAACTTGTGGTGGCCCTGATATTCTTGGTCAACCCCTGTCCTGACATATGCTTCGTTGTGAACACGTTGAGTCAATATATGGTCGAGCCTCATCACATTCATTGGATTGTTGCTAAGAATCTCTTGAGATATCTTTGGGGCACAATCCACTATGGATTGAGATACATTGTCAGAAACTTGAAGCTACATGCATATTCAGATGTTGACTGGGCGGGCAATGTGGTGGATCATAAGAGCACGTCTAGGTGTTGCTTCTCTTTGGGGTATGCTTCTATATCTTGAATGAGAAGGAAGCAGAAATCAATTGCACTAAGCACCGACGAGGCCAAATACATTGTTGCGAGTATGGCCTGTTGTGAAGCTGTTTGATTGAGGAAGCTCTTTAGTGAGCTATTTGAGCACGTGTTGGATACCACCGTGATCTTCTGCGACAACCAGAGCGGGATTCGCCTATTAGAGAATCCTGTGCTCCACAACCCCTCCAAGCACATCAATATCAGGTACCACTTTATCTGGTATATGGTACAACGAGTAGCAATAAGGCTCCAACACATTAGAATAGATGAGCAGGTCGCAGACATTTTCATGAAGCCTTTGGGGAAGGTCAAATTCTTAACTTTCCGAGAGAGACTTGAATTCGAGGAACGACCCTCCTATGAGGGTTCCGTATGAACTGGACACAGAGCTTTGGGAGCTCCTGGGGGCTTGGGGTACTTCTTGGAGCTATGAGCAACCATAGGGTGAGTGGTTCACCTTCCCCTAGTTGTGCGCTAGATACAGGGTGAGTGGTTCACCTTCCCCTATGATACTCCATTATGATTGACGTGTGTAGAGTGAGTGGTTCACCTTCCCCTACGATTGACATTTGCATAGGATGAGTGGTTCACCTTCTCCTATGGCATATGAGCAGGATGAGTGGTTCACCTTCTCCTATGGACGCCCCAACACACATCCTACCGATGGAGTCTGGGACTCATGGGAAGTACCTCTCATTTGGCCAATGTGTGGGGAAAAGATGGTTAGGGACCTAGCACTACCGATGGACGTGTCGTGTACTGTCATACTCCCTATGACTAGGATGCATGGTGTTCAACAACTTGATCTGGGATCAAGTACTGACGTTTGTCAGTGGAGAGTGGTATGATCTTATGACTCACTCTCGATCACTTCTTCATTATTACTTCATGGTTCAACGAAGCAGAGCAGAGCAGGGAAGTGAAGTCCAATTTTGATATAAAGATCATCACATTTCGACAAGTAGAAATGGAATTTTGAATTTATTCTCTCTCATGCACAAATTGTCAAGGTCGGCCTCAATCAAATGTAGGTTCATAAGCCAAATAGATGCGTCTCCTCACCCTCAACGATGTGTATAAATAAGAGTGACCTCTCTCCTCATTTAGACATCACTCATCTCATCACACATCTCTCTCTCTCCTCTCTTGATTGGTTTGTACAACTTGGATGCAACCTTCCATTCTTTGCACGTGTGAAAGGACGAATTTCAACACTGTTTTGGAGGCCAAAAATTTCAAGAAACAAGACAGCGTTGACCAACATTGACTTTGGTGATTTTCACCAGCGTTGACTTCGTTCTACTGGGCAGAATTTCGATTTTTGAAGGCCACATTGATTGGCACAGTTTTCAAAGTGATTGGGATAGTTTGACTGGTTTGACATCAGCATTGACTTCAGCCTTTGACTGCGAAAATTACAACAGTGTTTGACTGGGTTGACTGAACTATTTTTAGGCTAACTTTGACCCTCTTGGAAGACCAAATTATCTGTTATTCACCGAGCTGCTTAAAGGACATTTTGGAGTTGCTTTGACCACCGTTGACTTTCTAGTTAGGGCTGCAATTACTGCTAATTTGACAGGATTGTTTTGGGCAAGTTAATTTGACATTTGTACTCTATCTCTCTGCTGAATTATTGAAGAATAATAAAAAGATTTGATCAAATGGTTTCCCCACATTGGGGTTTTTCCCTGGCATCTACCACATCTTGTCTCCTCTTGTCTTGGCTTGTCTTCTGCACATGTTTTTATGTTCTATCTGTATTTACTGTCAATGTGTTTAAGTTAATGTGATTGCTACTAAATATAATCAGAAATTGTCATTAGGCTGATAAGGAACATTGAAGTAAATTGTGTTAAAGCATTCAACATACCATTGTTATCTAAAATTAACAAGAATGAACCTGTGATCATATTATTATATGTCGATGACTTACTTGTTATAGATGTAGAACATCGTATTCAAGAATGCAAGAAGCAGTTGGCAACCGAATTTGACATGAGGGATCTTGGGCTTGTGCATTACTACTTGGAATTGGAGGTATGGTAGAAACCAAGGGAAATCTACCTTGGTCAAGGAAAATATGTGATCAAAATATTACAGAGGTTTAGCATGATGGACAGCAAACCGATGACAACCCCGATGATCACAAATTTGAAGAAGTTAAGAAGTTCATAATCAAGTCTTGTTGATCCTACATGTTACCGACAGTTAATTGGCTCCTTGATGTATCTCATGAACACTCAGCCTAACATATGCTTTGCAGTAATTGTTCTTAGTCAATTTCAGATGGAACCAAGGCATTATCAATGGATAGCAGGTAAACATATTTTGAGGTATCTATTGAAAAATGTAACTAGTGCCAGTCTTCATAATTGTATTTGAGTCATGATGTAATGTATTTGTCAAAAGAAAGAAAAAGGAATTTTATTATAAAAGAAATTGACTTCTTAAAGACTGGGTTTCATGATTGAGTCAATGGTTCTTATGTCAAAGCCTCCATTGTAGGCTTCTAGGGTTTACGTCAAGTGTCCTTGTCCATGTGATAATGTAAAAGACCCTTCTTGGGCTTCATGTATTGGGAAAGATATTTATTTTTGTATTAAGTCATTTAGGTCTCCTCCACCAAGTCAACCTCAAAGAAGGACAAGTCAGCCTCCTACAGGGAATTTGACTTCACACAAACACTATATAAAGCAATGTGTAAAAAGTCTAAGTCGGGATTAAATCAGCAAGGGTCCAAAAATTGAAAAAGTTGTTAAAGATGGGAGGTTTTTGAAAAAGTCCATAAAATTAAAAAAAAATACAAAAATATTCATTTTTTTTAAAAACAAAAAGTCATTAAAGAAACTACTTCACTCATGATGTTTTGGAAAACCTCTCGATTTTATCTTGACTTTTTCGATAAAATCCTGATTTTTTCCAAAAAAATAAAAATTTGTTAAAGAAACTACTTCACAAACGATTTTTTGGAAGAACTCTCAATTTTATCTCGATTTTTTTGTTTTCCAAAAAGTTGCCAAAAAATCGGCTAGCTCAAAAAATCGGACTTTTTCGATTTTATCGCGACTTTTTCCACACTGATATAAAGGTAGCAATTCGACCTCATTTGGAGTATCAACTCAAGAAGTTCAATCTATAGTTGTTGGAGGCAAAAAAGGGAGAGAAGTTCAAGGAAAGGGTAGAAAAACCTAGCAAAGAAGAAGGAAGGATTTATCAAGCAAAAGGAAATCGAATTTTCTCTCTCCTTATCTCCCACGTGCGAAGTTGTTGGATTGTTGTTGGGTTGGAGTTCTAGAGTGGCTGGGGCCGAAATTCGGCATTGTTGCTGGGGGCGAAATTCTAAAGTTGTTGAGGGTCGAAGTTTTGGATTATTGTCAGGTTGTAGCTATTGTTTGTTGAAACATCTTGGAAGGCTGACTTGGTGGAGGAGGAAGGTATTTTGGGTCTAAAATCTTGGTCTATCTCAATTTGATTTACTAGTGAAAGAGTTTGACTGGGTTTTCACCTATAGAGGGGTTTTAGCCCTGGCTAAGTGCCTACATATGGTTTCGTTGATCTTCATATTTTAATTTGATGATTGCTTGATGAAAAGAAGATAAAAGAAGTACATAAAGAAAATAATAAGAATAAAAGAATAACACAAGTAATTATGAACATAAAAGAATCTTTGTGTCGTTCTGATTTTCTAACATGGTTTCAAAGCTAAGGTGAAGAAGGAGGGAAAAGGCAGCTTGAAGGTAATTGAAAGAAGATTTAAGAAGGATAAGGATCATATAAGAAGAGTAAGGTCTATCCATATCAAGAAAAGAAGACATGACAATAAAGTCTGGAAAAAAGCTAGAAGGAGCCTCCAATTACAGGGAATGGAAGAAGAGGATAGATCATATTCTCGCTCAGCATAAAGTTTTGGATTGTTCAAGGAAAAGTTAAGAAACCCACAGATGATGCAAGAGAGGATAAGTTCAAGGAAACTGACATCTTGGCCATGAATCTGATAATAGATGGAGTAAAGGACAATCTAATCCCATACATATCCAACATAGATTCTACTCAAGAAATGTACGAAGCTCTCTCCAAGTTATTTACCATCCAGAACATTGGTCAAATACCTAGCCTCAAGAATGAACTAAGGATAATAAAGATGACAAAAGGCGATATTGTGGCATCATATTTTGTAATGATATCTAGAATAAGAGATGAACTCCAAGCTATAGATGAAGTAGTACTAGAAAAGGAACTCGTGATTGTTGCACTACTAGGTCTACCAAAGTATTGTAGCTCTTTTGCTTCAGGAATTAGCAGTTGGAAGGAAGCATGAACATTTGAATGCATGCAATCAAGAAGAAGCCCACGTCTCATTCGTAAATAACATGGAGGAGGATAAAGAAGACAACACCTCAAATGCCTACTTTGCTCATCACAAGAAGAAGGGAAGATATAAGAAGTTTAAAGGACGAAGGAAGAAATTTGACCTATCCAACACTGAATGCTACAATTATCATAAGATGGGTCATTACAAAAGTCAATGTCTTGAGAATCCAAGGAATAAAAATAGAGATAGATAACAACCAAATGTTACCGATGAAGGTCCACCTAAGAAGAACAAGGCTGAAGAATCGAAAGTCAAAGACTTATACTATTAAGTCTTTTCTCACATATCATTCTTAGTCTACTATTTTAAGTTTGTAATGTTTTTCTTTTATGTTTTAATTTCTAGAGTTTGTAGGTCTAATATATCTTTCAGAACATTTTGATTAGTTTTGATAAACTGTAGGTATCCCTCAGAAAAGTTGGATTAAGAGGGAGCCTTCACCATTTTACCAAAAGATAAGTATCTTGTTCCTTGTTTTACTCTTTTATGTTTGGTTTCCTCCTCGCAATGAGATTTGTTTGTATTTCATACTAATAACCTTTTCTTTATATTTTCCTTGATAGGAAAGACTTGAATCATGAAAGAAGTTAAGTAGCGAAGGGAGCCCTTCAAGAATTGAAGTCCTACAAGGTTTGTGAAAGAACAACATAACGTATGTCTTACTCTGCGATTTTTGTTACAAGGTTCTCTTCATACAAAAGGTATGACCATTCTTCTTTTAAAATTTGCTTTATATTACTGACATCTTTATGTCTAGGGTTTTGAATCATAAAGGTTCTTGTTAGGCTAATTAATCACGAGATTGAATCTACCCTCATTACACTGTCTCTTGTTGTTTGATCATTTTTTAGAAACCCTAACACTTAGGGTTCACTATCAAACACTAGCCTTTTGTTGCTAATAGTATGTCAATAATAATAAATGAAACACTAGATCTTTAGGGTTTGGTAAATTAGGGTTTATAAGCAAAACCATTGTAATAGTTATAATGGGACCCTAGGAATAAAGCCCTAGGTGTATATTCGTTTGTTTGATCGAAACCCTAGCTTGGTCAGAATTATTCAATGCATAGATCTTAGGTTTCGTAGTAGATATTGATGTGAAATGTTAGTGCATCCTAGATATGTATATACAAGTATGCTAACTTAATGTTTTAGTTTGTGAAATCTAAGGTTTGTAACAAAACCCTAGTATAGATTGATACTCTAGAACATGATGACACTGTTATTGATATGATTTAGCTTTGATGATAAAATCTAGGGTTTGCAACAAATCCTAGCAGAGTCTAACATGTTATTCTAAAAGCATATTGTTGAAACCCTTAATGTATAGTACTATGATTGGATTGTTATTTGATCAAATTGTTGATATCAAAGGATTTATATCTCGAAGATAGAGTCAAGGGTTTATGACAAAACCCTAGCAAGAAGTTGAAGTCTAGTATTTAAAAAGATGTGTCTCTTGTTGATTATGAACCTAACCAGGTTTAAGTATCTAATGTCTAAAGTTTGAATGTTTTGATGCTTCCATTATAATGATATGACTTTGATATAGTTAACATCATACTTCTATACATTTGAATAAGGTTGTACTTGCTATTAATATTTTGCAGGTACATAATCTTCATGATGTTGAAGATGTTCGTAATTAAAGATGGTGATGAAGCATGATATAGGAAGCTCTAAAACCAATGATGACCAAGATGACCAAGATGTCGTAAGGAAGAATGAAGCCTTCAAAAGTTAACGTTTCTCTGGAGTCATTGATCTCCCTAAAGTTGAGAGAGAGCTTGGATAGAAGAAAAGGTATTTATCCCCAGTTGAGAGGGAGGACATAATATGACAGTCATATTAAATACCTTGAAGAAGGAACGAATGAAAGTACTACAGAACGATCTGCAAACAAAATACTTGAGAAGTACTGAGGTTGTTTTTGTTGTTGCTGAAGAAATGAAAAAAGAAAGCTTTTGACAATTTGTATTTGGATAACTTGATGTTGATATGAGTAGCATCAGGATGATTGAGGACCTCGAAGGTTTGTGTTTACTTGTATATTTATTTGAAGGTCTATTACTAATTGGGGTTGTGATTGTGCAGGATCTCTCCGTAAAAAGATTGAACGTTTGAAGCATGCTTGGAGTGGTGGATATATATTTGATTTAGTTGTAAAGGAGAGACGAAGCATCTCGTGGCAACAAGATGATTGGGACAACATTTGGTCAGCCTATGTGTTGATGTCTAGATCCCGAAGAAGGGATGGTGGCATTGGTCATGGAGCTCTGACCTAGGATACGCACCTAGATCCCTGGGTTGGTGTTAGAGCTTAAAATCCTTATGGTACCTAGAGTGAGTGGCTAAAGCTTTAGTACACCTTAGTCCCACCTGATTAGAGTACCCTAGTCAGGTATCTAATCTGTAGTACTACATGTGTTGTGAACTCTTCATAGAGCATATCACTTTTAGATCTTCCATGTACCTTTGCATGTATGTAATTATGAATACCTCCCTAGTTAAGAGGGGGTGTTGAAAAATGTAACTAGTGTCGATCTTCATAATTGTATTTGAGTCGTGGTGGTATTTGTCAAAAAACAGAAAAAAGAATTTTATTTTAAAAGAAATTGACTTATTAAAGTATGGGTTTCATGCTTGGGTCAATGGTTCTTATGTCAAAGTCTCCATTGTAGGCTTCTAGGGTTTATGTCAAGTGTACTTGTCAATGTCATAATTTAAAAGACCCTCCTTCGGCTTCATATATCAAGAAAGAAATTTATTTTTGTATAAAATAAGTCATTTAGGCCTCCACCAAGTTGGCCTCATAAAGGGAATTCGACCTCACACAAGCACTATATAAAAGCAACAATTCAACCATATTCGAAGTATCAACTCAAGAAGTTCAATCTATAGTTGTTGGAGGCAGAAAAGCGAGCGAAGTTCAAGAAAAGGGAAGAAAAACATAGCGAAGAAGAAGGAAGGCTTTATCAAGCAAAAAGAAGAATTTTCTCTCTCCTTGTCTCACACGTCCAAAGTTGTTGGATTGTTGTTCGGTCGAAGTTCTAAAGTAGTTGGGTTCAAAACCATGGATTATTGCTAGGGGTCGAAATTCTGAAGTTGTTGGGGGTCAAAGTTTTGGATTGTTACAGGGCTATAGCTGCTATTTGTTGAATCATCTTGGAAGGATGCTTTCGTGTGATGGATGGTGTGTCACTGACGTCAAACTATGGAGTTGACTAGGTTTGACTTTAACTAAAAACACTAGTCATTGATGTCAAATGATTAACGAACGCTTCCTAGTAATTATCGAATTACATCAAGTTGGCAACTCCATTGTTGGATGGTTGAAAACACAAGTCCTAGGGTTTGGGTTCCCTAGACTGAGAATGTACCCCGATTTTGTCGGGGGTTTTTGAAGGGTCAAACCATTGAGTTTGGGTTGGAGATCTATGTCATTAGATTCTCCTCGATGAGATGTTTCTATTGATATGTGGTATGCCCCGTCGTTCCTCCTGGTTTGAGAGAAAGTTGAGTTTGAAGTTGAAGAACCAATTTTGTGGGCTAAAACCCCAAGGGATAGTGACAGGACATCTTATTCACCTACGATTGTCAATATATGACAATGATTCTTGTCGCAATCTCATTGTGTATAAGCTAAATAACTTCAAAGAACCAAAGACAATAAACCAATCATTGACTTAACAACCAGGTAGGACCATATACACTAAGCCAATCCTTGATTTCAAATTTCAAGTGGAATTGAAAATTTTTCTAGACAAATATTAATAAGGGTTAGTGTACAATTATTTAGAGTTTAAATAAACAAGTTATTAACAATTACTAAATTAAATTAAATTTATTCAACATAAAAGTGCTTTCAAGACACCTAACGTTCACCTAAATGAAGCCCTTCTATCCTCAATAAGACACCCCTCCCTAACCTATAAATAACACAAACTATCACTCCTCGTCACTTCAAAAACTCAACGAATCTTTTGCATATAGCTCTGGAATTGTCTATAACATTCGGACCTCATGTAGCTAGTGAATCTACCCAAGAAGGAAGTGTGTATAGCCTTAGGGAAGAATAGAACCAAAAATTGGATCAAGGTTTGGTTGGTAGACGAGTTTTCCCAGCGTAGAAGAAGAGAATTTCTGAGAAGTTTCGGCCCTCTCAAAGGTATGGTTGCATAGTTTCTTTAAAAAAATTGGTCTTCGTTGAGTACAGGTGAAGGCAAGGCCGCATGCCTATTTCTCAGCATTTAATGCTTTGACCTTTTCAAAACAAAGTTTGATGATGCTCCATGATTATGGGCCTTATTAAGGCAACAAGGTAGCTCAAAGAGATAGGTCTCCATTTGTTGGATTCTGAAGGTGCTAGATCCTGAGACCTTTTCAAAACAAAGTTTGATGATGCTCCATGATTATGGGCCTTATTAAGGCAGCGAGGTAGCTCAAAGAGATAGGTCTCCATCTGTTGGATTTTGAAGGTGCTAGATCCGCACATTCTCAGTCACATAGATTAGCGAAGACTCTTTTAAACAAGATTTGTGGAAAGAATATGGTACAATACATCCTCATATCAAGGCCTACATGGATCAATCTGAAGAATCGAATTTAAGGACCGTGGTAGCGTAGCTTTCCTCATTCACATTCCTTTTGTGTATCTCCATTAGGGTCTTACCTGCACTGTTACGCTGGATTAGGGCACACTCTAGAACTGTTTCAAGAATCACTACAGACCTAATACTTACGCTTGACCTGAAGGTGAATGTTGTCTTGAGGGCAGATCTCCATAGACCTTGATTGCAATGAATATCTAGACAGAAATCCATATAACCATAGCCCTATTAAATACGACAGTGACCATAATAAAGAAACAGTGATCCTATATGAAGATGTGAACAAAATGATCTTGTCTGACATTAACAACAGTAGTAAACAAGTGTGTAATTATTTGTGCTTTTTTTATGAGACTGTACAAAGAAACAGTAAACATTCAACAATTCACCTTGCACCTTTGGTGCTTGTCAATTAGCTTGGTACATGGAACTTCACTATTCACCCTAACTATAATAGCAGACTTGACATTTCTTATGCAACATGACAGTTTTCCTTGACTTTGACTCATTGTGAGTAGATTTGATATCTCACATACAAGATGCCAATCACCTTGAATTTGACACAACATGCATGATGACGACTACTCTGACTGACTTAGAATGTGTTTGATTTGTATGACGACACTTTTTCTTGACTTTGACTTTATGAGAGTAGACCTAATAAACATAACACATACGATAGCCTTGACTTGACACTTACATGACCTATTGACTTGATCTTGACTTGTAACAATGAATGTACAATTAGTTGACAAGTGTTTTACTTTAACAAAGGAAGAAGATAGGCCAAGATAAGCACGCCCAACAGTTACATTATTCATGTGGCAAATGTCGCGGGACTTGTATAATGATGTGGCATGAGTTATACCATCATTCGAGCCCTTGCAGATGGTCTACAGGCATCTTCGATTTGTTTGGAGACCCATGAGGACACTTGTGTGCCCCTACACCCACTTGGGAGCACCACAAGTTTATTACTTGGAGAACAACTGGCCACCCCCTTGTCCACTGCTTTTTGGGAGTCCCATTTCACATTATGGCACCTATGGACTTCTTTAGGCCTCGTCTAAGGCCCAGCAACACATATTATTGATCACTCGACCTCTTGAGAGGCTTACTCTTTTGATTTGAGCTAGTTTGGTGGGCTTGTCACCAAAAGTTAGTCATCTTGTACATTATTTTATTTTAGGGGCTCAATTAGGCCTCACTAGACAAATTGAATCCATTTGGACATGTACAAATACAAGTGATGTGATTTCATTTTAGCATCATCACTTGGTTTGGACTTCTATCTCTTAAGAGATTTTCACTATCCGTCTTGGTGGACGAAATTTTGGAGCATGGAATGAATTTTGATGTTTGGATCACTTTCTCTTGTCTTGGAGCTTCTTGATTGGCAATTTTTTTATGGTTGGATATATTCTTATACATGTAAGTACAAATTAATGATATTATTTATTCTATTTTGTCACATACATTGTTGGTGGAACTTTTGCTATACTAGGGCTAATTTGCTACATTGATTTATACGAAGTTGTGGAAATTTTGTTTCTAGATAGCGCTTCTTCATGTATGGGCCATGAATAATGAATGAATGTTACTAGGGATGCTCCATTGTTGAATTTATCTCGACAAGCTATCTAATCTTGCAAAACGAAGTATAAAGTTTTTGAAGTTGCTCTCCTTTTCCCCAATGCTAAGCGAAGCTGTCTTTGAAGCCTCCTTGACCTAGAAAACCAAATCCACAGTCATTATTCTTTTGAATCCAATGTCCCCAAAGGATTAGGCACCGATCTACCATTAGGTGATCACCTTAAAACCTTATTTTCCTATCCCCTTCCTCCTTTTCTAGGCCTATCCCTATTAGGTCTCCAAGGGCATCACGTTTCTCACAAATCACCCATCAAAAGACTTCGATCTCTTGGCCCCTATTGCGCTTGGCTTATCTTATTCTACCAACCTAGAGTGAAAGTCGAGGTCAACAAGGAAAAATCCAAAGATCAACACGAAGAAACCCTTCTAGCCATCCTTAAGAAAATGGAAAGGCTTAGTGAAGAAGTCAACTCCCGTGACAGGGTCATCATGAACAAAATCACTGCCTTGGAAAGGGCAAAAAAATCTAGTTACATCCCAAAAGGAAAACCTTTTCCTAAGAAGCAAAATGAAGAAGATAAGCCAAGCTCATCCGAAGTCCCAAAAACTTTGGCTCCGACTAATGCAATGGAGCAAGATTCATCTTCTGAAGATGAGCAAAGTGAAAAGGACGAGAGTGATGATGAAGAAGTAGATGAGCAGGCTAACCTCGTAGAATCTGATGTCTTCAACATTTTGTTGGGAGGTTCATACACGCATCCTCCCATTAGCGAAGTCGCCATTAAAGAGGAAGAGGAGGAGCCCATTCTTAATGTTAGTGATAATTGAAGATTCAAAGGGGTTCAATATTCACGAAAAGACAACAATAAGAACCTCGCAAACTCTAAGGAACTTGATAAGGATGATTCATTTCCCAAGCAAGCCCCTCCTAAAGAAACTCTCCCTAAAATTCCTCCTAAAAAGGATCCCAAAACTAAATCTAATCCGAAACAAGATCCCCCAAGGAAATAGAGCCTCAAGAAGAAAGAGAAGGTCAAAGAAGTTGGACTTAACATTGACATAAACACTACTATAGGGAAAATAACTATATCCATTCCTTTGAAAGAGATTGCGAAACTTCCTTAACAACAACACCAAATTAAGAAATCCCTAGGTTTTGAAGAGGAAGAATTGCCCGAAGACTTGCAAAATATTCATATTCTTAATCAAAACACCGGGTGTGAGCCATTTATGCTTACTTTGTCTATAAACAACCTCCTATTACATAATTGTATGTTAGACTCGGGGGCTTCTGCAAACATCGTGCCTTTAAAAGTCATGAAGCAATTGAGTCTCAACATCACGCGACCATATAGAAAGGTGTGTGGTTTTAACTCTAAGACTGTGGAGGTGGAAGGTCTCATAAAAGACCTTAAGGTCTCTTTGGCTAGAAATCCTGATATATCACTTCTCATGGATGTTGTTGTTGATTTTGGGTAGCATCGAATGTGCTCTAGCCATGAAAATTGGTGGAGAGGATAAAGCACATGAGATCTCCAAAATCGGGTACAATCTGTCCAAACCATTTCTAGGTCTTGGAGATCTCATGTGCTTTAGCCTCTCCACCAATTCTCATGGCTAGATCACATCTGATGCTACCCCAAATCAACACTCCCTCTTAGCGAGGACTATGCTCTAGTAATACTCCTCATTGACTATGAAACCGGATTCATCCAAAACAGGCCACGTGTCTGAATCCCACGAATCTGACACGATTCGACAGGAATTCGAATCCTAAAATGGGACACCACATGTCTTAACAGGACACCATCGAATCCCGGTCGTTTCCTGATTTTGGGATTCGAATCCCAAAAAAGTGAGGGTTTATGAGGTTTATGAGGGAGGGCTTACGAGGTTTATGAGGGAGGGTTTGTGAGGTTTGTGAGGATTTATGAGGTTTATGAGGTTTGTGATGGTTTATGAGTGAGGGTTTATGAGGTTTGTGAGGATTTATGAGGTTTGGGAGGGTTTGTGAGGTTTGTGAAGGTTTATGCAGATATTTGAATTTTGTATGTACTATGCATGAGGGTTTATGAGTGAGGATTTATGAGGTTTGTGAGGGTTTATGAGGTTTGGTAGGGTTTATGAGGTTTGTGAGGGTTTATGCAGATATTTGAATTTTGTATGTACTATGCATGCTATAATGTTACTAACTTACTTTATAAACAGTAAACTAACATCTAGATGAAGATTCTATGTTTGAACTCAATGAATTGTGTATCATTAATGAGAATTTGTGTAAAAAGTTATCTAATTTTTAATATATATATATATATATAATAATACATAACGAATCCTACGTGTCATGTTCCGGGAGGTCAACATGTCCGAATCCGACACTCGAATCCCCGTATCCTATGAATCTCGAATCCCCGTGTCAGGTGACTTAGCTCACTAAGCATCACACTGATTATCCGACATCGGTACCTCTGTTGATGCTAGGCCTCCCTGCCCAACATCCTCTGCATTGTTGCATCTTGTACTGTTGCCCATGGCCCTACCATTGCCACTGCTGCATCTGTACGACAACTCCCTCTACATCCGTGTTGCTGCTGGTCCATCCTCCCAGCACTGCATCCGCACTACAACCCCCTCTCATCATGTTGCATCGTGCTACTGCACTGCAACTCAGTTACTAAGAAGTAATTGATCCACCCAACTTTTGACATCCCTGTCAGGCTAGAAACACCCCCGATGTTGAAGCTCCCTCTGCCGCTAACAAGTGCTCCCTCTACTGACCTCTGCATCACTGCAACAACTCCCTGCATCTCACACCGTTGCAACCCTCTTTGTGCCATCCTGCACCGTTGCAACCCTCTCTGTGCCATCCTGCACCGTTGCAACACTCCCGTGCCTCTCGCATTGTTGCAGCCTGCTAGCCTCACACTGCTGAGGGACTCCTGCACTGTAGCACTCTTTATTGCTTCATTCGCATCTGTCTCTATCGACATCTGCCAGTCTTGCTACTCTCTCTTCAAGGCTCCTGTAGCAAGGTATAATCTAAGAGGTTGGGTACCTCAAGGATCCTGCCCCTCATCGCCTGTAGTCCTCCTGACCACAACTCAATGTCTCCCCACCTCTTCTCTAGAGGCACATAAGCACTCATGGCACAATCGCCATCCTCCTCGACCTCCTTCTCTGCCTTTGTTGGTGCTGCTTTAGAGTCAAATGCCTCTCCCTTGTTCCTCTTCCTCAGACACTAGCTCGCATAATGACCCAATTCCCCACAGTTGAAGCACTTGACTTTGGAGAGGTCCTTTTTCTTCCTCTTTTCCTGCTTTTTCGCAGATGCCAGAGCTACATCCTCTTCCTCTTCTTGATCCGGACTCCTTCGCTGCTACTTCCTGTCTTGCTCAACCGCCTAATCTCCTCTTGGCGAAGAGCCACCCACAATTCTTCCCAATCTGGAAAATCTGCCCTGCCCAGTATGCTCTGGACAAATGTCTCCTACTCCTCGGAGATTGCGTTAAGTGTGGTCCTCACCAACATCTCGTCATCCGACGTGGCCCTTATGGAAGTCAGTTGGTCTCGGATCTCCTTTAACCAACCGAGGAAGTGATCTATCTGCTCCCCCTTCTGCATTTCGTAGGACCGCAGCTAATTCTCAAGTAACATCTTCCTCTGCACGGAATAATGTTGGTACAATTTCTTCACAGCGTGCCACATTTCATTTGTCGTGTCAACTAGAATCGCCACTGTTCTCAAGGCAAATGCCTTGATGCGACGTCTATCTAGAATGGACAGGATCCTGGCCTTCCAAACCACAAAGTTGGACGCCTCGTCCAGCCTGTCCTAATCCCTCAGCCCATTCATGGCCATCTCTCTGCTCTTTTGTCGACTCCTCCGAGTCTTTCTACTTCCCTCCGAAAGTTCTCTCTTTGTCTCCTGCCGAGTCTCTCTACTTCCCTCTGGAAGTTCTCCTTTCAACTCTTGTTGAGTCTCTCTATTTCCCGCCTAAAAGTTCTCTGCTAGACTCCCTCTGAGTCCCGCTTTCCCTTCTGGAAATCCTCCTACCAATCGTCAAGTTGCACCTCTCCGATCTTCTATGCATTGGCAACACTGATCTGAATTCCTTGGCTAGAAATGCACCTTGGTAGCAACTCCCTCTACCTTGGCTTTCCCCTGTTAGGTACTATTCTACCCACAGTACCCCACCAGCTTCGCTCCCACAACCTGCCCACAACTTCCTATGCCCCAGCAACTGAAGGACTAAGCCTATAGACTCTGCGCAATCTCGGCACTGGCAAAACAGCTCCCTCCGCCAACTACGTCAACCCTCCAGGTCTCTGTGTGCCTCTGCGTGAGCCTCTTTCTACCCTCCCCAGCCTCTATGTTGGCCTCTCTCTAACCCGAACTAATGACGCAATCCCTTTGCGTCAACCCTTCTTCCGTCGCTTCTGCAAGGATCAGCTTTTGTCACGGAGGGAAGTTCTCCTTTCAACTCTTGTTGAGTCTCTCTATTTCCCGCCTGAAAGTTCTCTGCTAGACTCGCTCTGAGTCCCGCTTTCCCTTCTGGAAATCCTCCTGCCAATCGTCAAATTGCACCTCTCCGATCTTCTGTGCACCGGCAACATTGATCTGAATTCCTTGGCTAGAAATGCACCTTGGTAGCAACTCCCTCTACCTTGGTTTTGCCCTGTTAGGTACTATTCTACACACAGTACCCCACCAGCTTCGCTCCCACAACCTGCCCACAACTTCCTATGCCCCAGCAACTGAAGGACTAAGCCTATAGACTCTGCGCAATCTCGGCACTGGCAAAACAGCTCCCTCCGCCAGCTACGTCAACCCTTCTGGTCTCTGTGTGCCTCTGCGTGAGCCTCTTTCTGCCCTCCTCGACCTCTATGCTGGCCTCTCTCTGACCCGAACTGATGACGCAATCCCTCTGCGTCAACCCTTCTTCCGTCGTTTCTGCAAGGATCAGCTTTTGTCACTCGAGACATCTAATTCTGTTGCAAATGCTCTGCTTATCTGATGCCTTCAACTCTCATGTTATCGGAGTGTGGTTGCAGATCACAAGAGAGTTGAAGGCATCAACTAAGCAGAGCATTTGCAGCAGAATCAGCTGTCCCGAGTGACAGAAGTTGATCCTTGCAGAAGCGACGAAAGAAGGGTTGACACAGAGGGACTGCATCATCAGTCCGGGCCAGAGAGAGGCCAGCGCAGAGGCTGGGGAGGTCTCTAAGTGGCTCTGCGTGAGCCTCTTTTTGCCCTCCTCAACCTCTGCGCTGGCCTCTCTCTGGCAAGGAGGCCTAGCATCAGCACAGGTACCGATGCCGGATAATCAGTGTTATGCTCAGTGAGGAGTATTAGTAGAGCACAGTCCTCGCTAAGAGGGAGTGTTGATTTCGGGTAGCATCGGATGTGCTCTAGCCATGAAAATTGGTGGAGATCTAAATCACATGAGATCTCCAAGACCCAGAAATGGTTTGGACAGATTGTACCCGGTTTGGGAGATATTAAAATAATTAATATTTTTAATGGAGTTCCTAAGTCTAAACTTGGGGAAAATACAATATTAATGGATATTAATATAAAACTGGGTTAGAAGGTTCCAAATGTCATGGATCAAGCCAAATCTAATCTTAGTCGTTGATGAGAGATTTAATCTCGACCGTTGAAGAACCAACAGGAAAAGTATAAGAAGAGGCTTGAGGATCAGTTGGAGAACACACCAGAGTGATCAGTCATTCAATTTGCCAAAGCGGGGTTGCTAAGCAAAGTCGAATCAATGATCAACAACGAGGGGCAGTGAGTATTGGACAGAGAGGCAAAGACAATGCCGAGAGACCAGCGCAGAGGCAGAAAGCGAGAAGCAGCAGCCAGAGCAGGCCACGCAGAGCCCAGCAGAGACAGCGCACAAGCCAGAGGGCCTGCGTCATCCACGCAAAGAGCAGCTGGGGTGATGCAGAGGGTCCCAGAGGTTGCGTAGTGCCTCAGAGGGCTGACAGAAAGGATTTTGGGGCTGACGCAGAGGCCAAAAGGGCCAGCGCAGAGCTTCAAAGTCACTGGAGAGGGTTTCGTGGGACAGGTTTTCTGAATACCTGTTTCCGAATAGAGAGATATTGCTGCCAGTTATTTATCTCTGTCGGGTGAGCCAGTTTGGCACCCAGTTGTACTCAAGGAAATATTGCATAATAATAAACCCTCATAATAGTTGCACCAGTTTTCCCGCATTGGGTTTTTCCGGGGATATTTGTCCAAAGATAATGGTGTCACTTGTGTGTTTGTTTTCTTTCAGTTGATTATCTGTAGATGTTGAGACTGTATTGTGTTTATTTCGTTATTTATATGTTTTAGTAGCTTGTTCGAATTTAACAAGTAGAAGAAATAAACCAGAAGAATGCAAATTAAATTTCTAATGGATAGACTTAGAAATTTCAATAGTTGTGGTCATAGACATTCCTGATGTATGGGGGATGCTCTTATCTAGGAAACGGGAAATTGCCATACGCTACTATCCCGCAAACTGATGGAACCCCTTTTGTCCTCTATAGGGAGCTTACCTACCCTTCTCATGTGATCGAGCCTGGACCAATCCCATACTATGAGACACATGAGATCGAGAACCCTTCTCCTATTCTCCCTTCACAAGAACTATGCATTCTCAAACGACCAAATCACAAAACAAGCAAAGGTAGAAGCCTAAAAAGGAGTATAAGGTCGGGGACTTGGTCTTGGTTCATAAAGACCCAATGCCTGTCAAGATTCATGGGAAAGTTGGGGAGGACTATTATTACATTGCTAAACTCAATAACGAACTATGGCCACAACCGATCAAGTTAAGTCGTATCATCTCTTTCCTTGATACTTGACATTGTATTGATGCATGGTAGAGTAGGATGCATTGCATGTTGATTTTCGCATTAGAACTAACATCATATGATATTTCTCACGGTAGATTCAGTGCATTTAGATTAAAATTTGCATATTTTATTTTTTTGTTGATTTTATGGCCTAACACTAAGCATGGGTCATCATAAGACAAGATAGAAACATGTTTCCACGTGGGTTTAGTCTTTGATATCTATAGGCAACATGTCTACGGTAACCAAGAGATTGTTGGTGCTCTCATGACCTCCCGTTCAAGTAGCTTTGCCCACTTTTCCGAGAGATCATGTCCCAGTTGGAGCCAAATGTTACCCACCACTTTGTGGGTGATATCCCTAGGAGAAAAAATTTCTCTAGGGATATTCCCCACAAAGTGATGGGTAACTGGACAAAAAATGAAAAGCAGAAGGAACAGATACAAGTTATAAACTGAGAAGCAGAAAAGATAACTCTTCTGAAGCTACAAGTAGAAAAAGCAGAAGAAAAAAAGGGAGATCTTGAAAAGATGGTTTCAAGAAGATCTTGCTCAAAGGCAAGAAAAACTTGATCCAGCGTTTAATAAGATCAACAAGCTCAAAGAAAAGGACCATTTACAGGTTATGGAGAAGACAGATAAAGAATTGGCAAAAAGAACATGTAAGGCTCCAATTGAAGGTACAAGCTCCACATCTTTGCATAGTGAGATTGAGAAAAAAACTAAACCAAAGGAGAACACTGTAACTCAAAGAATGGTGCCAAAGCAGTTAATGACAAAGGACAAAAGACTACACCACCTCCGAAAAAGAATAACTCATCCAGGTACATCCGTTCATTTAGTGGTTATTGTTTTTCAGGTGCTAACTTTGGACATATGGATAGGGATTGTAAAGTTGTTGACAGGTACAAATATCAAGGACCACCACGTCTGAATGAACTATCCAAGTACGCACATTCATTTAATGGTTATTGCTTTTTATGTCCTAACTATGGACATATGCTAGGGATTGTGAAGTTTTTAATAGGTACAATCATTATTCGCAAAACGTTATAAACAAGTTTGCAAGATCATGAGACAGATACCAAATGGAATCTTCTATGGATGACATTGAATGCTTCAAATGTCATAATTACGGACACATAACTCGTGAGTGCAAGTACAATCCTAATAATGAATGTTATAAATGTCATAACTATGGACACATAGCTCGTCACTGCGGGTACAAGATGGAATCAACCATGAATGAAAAGCTTGAAAACGAGAATAAGAAGGTTTAGAAAAGAAAACAAGTACAGGGTAAACAGGCAGGATGAGCAAGAAAAGCAGGAAGGCAAAAAGGTCTTAGCAGTTATGCTTTCAGGGTTCGTAATAGGTGGTAAGGAATCAGCAGTTGCTTCGGTTAATGACTCAAGTCAAGATGGTCCATTAGATGATACAATATTTTGAACAATCTGGCTCGTCAACTCCTTGAATTTTGAAGAGGGGGAAGTCTATACAACAGTATGTGGCAAAGGTCTACCATAGACAAACAAACAACATGGATAGAATGGAAACTTCAAGACAAATCTGTCAAATTCATAATAGGTTGAATGGGAGCAAAACAGTTAAAGGATTATAGGTCACAGGGATTTTAGTGTCAGAGGAAGGCTTCTTGTCCGGGGGAGCACAGGCAGGTAACAGGTCCACAAGAAGTAGGTAGATTGTTAGGGGGAGTCACCCTTTTCCATTAATGTCAAAGGGGGAGAGAAAAACCTAAGAAGGAGATGAACCATGAAGTCAAGGGGAGTTGTGCCCGCAGAAGGAGCACGTGTGTTGCCATCAATGACAAAGGGGGAGATTGATGGATGGTGTTGTCATTGATGTCAACCTATCAAGTCGATTGGGTTTCACTTTGACTAAAAACACTAGTCATTGATGTCAAATGGTTAATGAACGCTTCCTAGTAATTGTCGGATTACATCAAGTTGGCATCTCCACTATTGGATGGTTGAAAACCCAAGTCCTAGGGTTTGGGTTCCTGGACTAAGGATGTACCCCGATTTTGTTGATGGTTTTTAAAGGGTCAAACCATTGAGTTTGGGTTGGAGATATAGGTCATTAGATTCTTCTCGAAGAGAAGCTTTTATAGATACGTGGTATGCCCTGTGATTCCTCTTCGTTTGAGAGAAAATTGAGTTTGAAGTTGAAGACCTAGTTTTGTGGGCTAAAACCCCAAGGGGTAGTGACATGACACCTTATTCACCTATGCTTGTCAATATATGAAAATTACTCTTGTCGCAATCTCATTGTGTATACGTTGAATAACTTCAAAGAACTAAAGACCATATGCACTAAGCCAATCATTGATTTCAAATTTCTAGTGGAATTGAAATTTTTTCTAGACAAATATTAATAAGGGTTAGTGTGCAATTACTTATAGTTTAAAATAAACAAGTTATTAACAACTACTAAATTAAATTAAAATTATTAAACATAAAAGTGTTTTTAGGACACATAACATTCACCTAAACGAAGCCCTCTATCCTCAACAAGACACACCTCCCTAACCCTATAAAATAACACAAACTATCACTCCTAATCACTTCAAAAACTCAAAGAATCTTTTGCACATAGCTCTACAATTGTCTATAACCTTCGGACCTCCTATAGCAAGTGAATCTACCCAAGAAGGAAGTGCGTATAGTGTCAGGAAGGAACAGAACCAAAAATTGGATCAAGAAGCTCTGGTTGGTAGACGAGTTTTGCCAGTGTAGAAGAAGAGAATTTTTATGAAGTTTCGGCCCTCTCAAAGGTATGGTTGTGTAATTTCTTTAAAAAAAAATTGGTCTTCGTTGAGTACAGGTGAAGGCAAGGCGGCAAGCCTATTTCTCAACAGTTAATGCTTTGACCTTTTCAAAACAAAGTTTGATGATGCTCCATGATTATGGACTTTTTTAAGGCAGCGAGGTAACTCAAAGAGATAGGTCTCCATCTGTTGGATTTTGAAGGTGTTACCGGAGTATAATTAAATGATCCCTACATTCTCGGTCACATAGATTAGCGAAGTCCCTTTTAAACAAGCTTTGTGGTAAGAATATGGCACAACACTTCCTCATATCAAGACCTGGATGCATCAATCTAAGGAATCGAATTTACAGACCGTGGTAGGGTAGCTTGCCTCATTCGCTTTCCTTCTGTGTATCTCCATTAGGGTCTTACCTGGACTGTTACACTGGATTAGGGCACACTCTAGGACTGTTTCAAGAATCACTACAGACCTAACACTTACGCTTGATCTGAAAGTGAATGTTGTCTTAAGGGCAGATCTTCATAGACCTTCGTCGCAATGAATATCTAGACAGAAATCCATATAACCATAGCCATATTAAATACGACAATGACCACACCAAAGAAACAATAATCCTATATGAAAATGTGAACAAAATGATCTTCTATAACATCAACAACAGTAGTAAACAAGTGTGTAACTGTTTGTATTTTTTTATAAGATTGTACAAAGAAAGTAAACATTCAACAATTGACCTTGTGCCTTTGGTGCTTGTCAATTAAATTGGTACATGCAACTTGACCGTTAACCCTAACTCTCATAGCAGACTTGACATTTCTTATGCAACATGACAGTTTGCCTTGACTTTGACTCATTGTGAGTAGATTTGACATCTCACATACAAGATGCCAATCACCTCGAATTTGACACAACATGCATGATGACAACTACTCTTACCAACTTAGAATGGTTTGATTTGTATGATGACATTTTTTCTTGAATTTGACTTTGCGAGAGTAGATCTAATAGGCATAACACATACGATGACCTTGACTTGACACTTACATGACCTATTGATTCGATCTTGACTTCAAACAATGATTGTATACTTAATTGACAAGTGTCATTACATTAACAAATGACTTTACATCTATTTTACAAGTGTCTTGACTATACTTGATAAAGATACTAGATCATGTTATACAAGATCATTTTATTGACTGATTGACTTGATTGACTTAGGGTTAGCCTTGAAGTAATGACGTAGGGTTTCTATTATGACGTAAGGATTTGTGTATGGTGACACAATTATAATCTTGTAGGGCAGCAAGAATTGAAGGCAATCTCATTGAAGAAGAAAGGATAGCATGGCTTGACCAATTAAACAACAGTGTTTACATAAATGTTGGTAGCTCTCCAAGGACAGAGGTTGAGAGCATTGATTGCAAGTCATAGGGATGACCTGAGGCACCTTGGTTTGTACCATCATTTGATAGCAATGCCAGATGGTTGCAGCATTATGAGCAGTTTGGTACAATGAAGCAACGTAAAGCATGATTGTCTGGATATGAGCCTTGATGCTTATTCATTCATGAGCAGCTCAGTACAGTGACAAGCAGTGGTAGCCAGCAAATGTGCAGTTACTTATAGTGACGGTAATGCATAGTTGAACAGTGACAGTGATGTGCAGTTTGATGTGCAGCATCAAGTAGTGATCATCTTGTGGGTACAGTGGTCAGTGGCTACCAGGATTGAACAAACATACAACATCTTCATTATAGCTTTTCTACATTGATTTAGAGTACATGGGTATCCAGTCTGAAAATTGTGAAACGTGATCTTCCAACTCTTCAGGGGTGCAAGGCAAGTGATTGGAGTCACCTTCAAGCTGTGCCCTGAGAACGCTTCAGGGTGGCAGGGTGGTGCAAGGCAAGTGATTGGAGTCACCTTCAAGTTGTGGCTTGAGAACACTTCAGGGTGGCAAGTTGGTGCTAGGGCAGGTCATAGCCTGCAACGGGCGTTGGAGCATTCTTTCAGTTGGGCAGATAAACTACAGGGCGACAGAGTATCCTTTCCAACAACAAATGGTAAACAGAGTGTTGGACCACTCATCAAGTTGTGGTCTGACTTACAGGGCATTGGGGCATCCTTCTGGCTACAACAAAATATTAGAGTTTAGTAGCATCCTACAGGTTGTTTCCTGTGAATTAGAGGTTAACAACTCCGTCAGTTGTAGCTAAAATCTTGATGTATTTAATTTTTCTTTTGAAGGGAGAAGAAGACAATTACTAAGAAGCATTTGGTGGTTTTTTACCTGGATGGGGTTTTCCACCTAAAAATATTTGTGTCTACTATTTTATCTTTATGCATTGTTGTATGGTGTTGTCCACTGTGGATTATTGTTTATGATTATCTGAAGAAGAACAATAATAATAACTGAAGATTAACTAATGCTCTAAAAAAAAGTGTTAATTATGAGAGATATTGATTCACCCCCCCTCAATATTTCCAACATGGTGGAGGAGGAAGGTCTTTTGGGTCTAACGTCTTGGTCTATCTCAATTTGATTTACTAGTGGAAGAGTTTGACAAGGTTTTACCCTATTGACGGGTTTTAGCACTGGTTGACTGCCTACATCTGGTGTCGTTGATCTTCATGTTTTGATCTGATGATTGCTTGACGAAAAGAAGATAAAAGAACATGAAGATAATAATAATACAAGAATAACACAAATAATTATCAACATAAGGGAATCTTTCTGCATTTCTGATTATCTAACAATGTCTTCGTGGAACAGTACGTCATTGCTTGAGATATGCTGGTAAGGAAATTCAGCTAGTAGGATATACAAATTTTGATGGGGGTGGTAGTGCAACAGATGGAAGAAGCACTATTGGTTGATGTTTTAGCTTGGGATCCTCTATGATCTCATGGATGAGCAGGAAACAAGATTCAATTGTATTAAGTAGTGTTGAAGCAGAATACATCGCAGCATGTGAAGTTGGAAGAGAAGTTTGGTTGAGAAAGTTGCTATCAAATCTTGTTTGAAGCACTGTTGGACCCTACAATCATATGTTATGATAACCATAGCAACATAAGGTTGACCGAGGACCCAATATTTCATGTCAAGACGAAGCATATCAATAATACGTATCATTACATTCGAAGCTTGGTGCAAGATGGGGTCATGAAGCTACACTACATCTCCACTGATGAACAAGAAGCTAATATTTTGGCGAACTCTCTTCCAGATAAGAAGCTTGAATACTTAAGAAATAAGCTTGGACTTGTTGACCTTATGTACCTCCTACAACTCGCTTTAGCTATATTAGAGGCATTTGAAAGATCAATTTTTATCTTTCCATAGGGACAACCCCCCATAGCATGTCGTTGGGAGACAGCTAGAACGAAATGGACAGGGATCAAAGTGACAGCCCCTGCCCTGAGTCGTTGTCGCGGTGCCTGTACAATTTGACCAACAACAATGCGTAATGCAACTTTGAAATTTCATGAACAGAAGATTTCTTTATAGTATATACATGCAATCATGCATTTACCAGTGCCATGGGAGAATAATGAAAAAAGGTGAAATTGTCACCTTGGCAGATTTATATTGTGAATCTGTGGACATTAATGAGGAAGTTAAATATCTAGGACTGACCATCATGTGAGATAACACCTCTATAATCTACTCGATGAGCATTTGCACAATCTTACAGGCATTTTTAACGAGCTTTACAAGCCAAATATTTTCACTTTCTTTTGGCCCAGATCACAGATCTGAATAAATAGTGGCAAGCATTTTGATATGAGAAAATACAATGTTTAAAGACAAATAAAGCCAGGAGCTATCTTGTCATATCCTTAAACCTAAGTAGAGGAACTATGGAATAGGTTGAGGATTTTAAGGGGTTATACCATGCCTCAATCTCTAGCCCAATGGGGTTTAGACCTCATTAAGAGAATATGCACAAATCTGGATGTGCATCATAAACCCAGGTGAAATTAATCAAAGAAAGGACGCTCTATTGAATGTGACAAGATTAAGCCAGCAACGTTTTGTTTCCAACTCACTCCTGAATGATGAATCATCGTGAGCCAATCACAGCATGGCAACTATTCATATTTAATGCAAGGACAGGAGCAAAAGCCAATGTACAAAACAAAGATCACTTTCGACCAAACGAAAGACAAGGAAGCACATTGATCATATTTGGAAACAAAAGAAAAAAAAAACTTTGTTCATGGTTCAACACAATTAATGCTTTTCTTGGTATGACGACTCCTTGATATGCAAAATTTTTCATTTGCATATTATATTGCATGTTAAAAAGGTGAAGATAGGCATTGCGCATTTGTGCCAATTGCCAAAGCTTCAAAGAGAGGCTCCCTGGGGCCTGCACTATAACTAGAGAACCACCTTCTAGTTCTCTTGCTCCCTCAAGTACTTCCCACTAGTCGTAGCAATTTGAAGGAAGGCCTCACCATCATGCTAGGTGAAATGTTCCCAAGTGTAGGGAGAGGCATCATAGTTGGCGCTATGTGCCTCCTGCAACTCGCTTTAGCTATATTAGAGGCAAATAAACCATGCGAACCAAGTTCCAACATCACACATATGTTAATGATGGGTGGGACCCCAATTGGCTTCCAACTTTGATTAAATTTTGGACGCATAACTTAACTAAGCCTTTAATACAATTTTATACCCGTTGATAAGCAATTTTGTTTCTTGGTTTCTAGGTGTTAGTTGCTTGTTGTCACTGCCTATGCGGCCCACTATCTGTACAAATGCCTTGTATGTACATTTTTCCTTTATCTTCATAGCTAAAAGAACCATTTTATTGAGGAAAACATCATTTCACTTGCTTGAGATGGGACCATTATGAGGCCCTCAGTGGCCTCAATTTAATTTTTAATCGCCTTCACTTTAATTTAATCACCCTCTGAAGTTTCCATTGCTGAAATCATACAGTTGGCCTCGGTCTTCTCATGTTTTGTCGAGGAGGAAGAAAACCGGGATCTTATGGATTGAAAACTAATTGCAGAATGTCCTTCATAGCTTCCATAAAGATAAAAACCTAGGACTCGATAGATGGTAGGTGGAGTTATTCTTGGGGCTCTATGATATCCTTGAGGGAGACCTACTAAAGGTGATTTAAGACTCTCGGCACGCTGGGAGGATGCATGCTTCTTTCAACTCCACTTTCAATGCCCTCATTCCAAAAACTGATGATTCGCAGTCGTTTGACGACTTCAAACCAATCTCTCTATGCAACTGCATTTACAAAGTAAACGCCAAAATCATTGCAAACAAGCTCAAGTCGATCCTAACCAAAAAGGTTTCAAAGGAACAGTTTGCCTTTTTAGAAGACCGACAAATACATGAGCCCATTGGGGTCGCTAAGGAACAGCTTCATAGTCTAAAGATTCGGAAGATCAAAAGGCTAGTAATAAAAATTAATCTTTCAAAAGCATTTGATCGTGTAAGTTGGATGTATATCAGATCGCTACTTACCTACCTGGGTTTTGAGGTCCCACTCACAAATTGGGTGATGAGTTGCTTAACTATGGTCTCCTTTGCAGTGCTCATAAATGGATCGGCCTCGATCTTCTTCCAAGCCCAACAAGGTCTCAGACAAGGTTGTCCCCTCTCCCCCCTGTTGTTTTTGCTGGTGGCAAAAGGTCTCAGTCGGCCACTAATTGAGGCTAAAAGAAGGGGTGACTTAAAGGGGGCCTTGGTGGCTAACGACTTGCCTATTACACATCTATTGTTTGTAGATGACATCCTATTATATTGTGATGGCTCCAGAATGTTGAAATTTCTAAGTATTACCTGTTAGAAATCTTATCTGTATTCTCTGGTTTATTTTGCCTACTTGTTTAATTACTAACAAGTTATTTAATCATATAAACACTTAAATAAACACAATACAGTCTTAACCATCTACAGATCAAACGCTAAAAGAAATGAACAAACACACAAGGGACACCGTTATTTTTGGAGAATCGTCCCTGAAAAAAACCAACTTGGGAAAACCAATAAAGTAGTTCTAAGGGTTTTATTATTAAGCAGCTTTTCTTGAGCACATTAGGTGTCAAACTAGCTCACCCGACAAAGAAAATAATCTAGCAGTAATACTTCTCTATTCGGAATCAGATATTAGAAAAGTTTGCCCCACAAAACCCTCTCCAGCACAATCTGAAGCTTAGCGTTAGCACTCCTGGCCTTTGCATCAGCCAGAAACCCTTTACGTCAACCCTCTAAGGCTCTGCGCAGCCTTTATGGCCCTTTGCGTCACTCCTGTAGCCTCTGCGTGGATGATGCATGCCCTTCTGGCCTCTACACAGTCTCTTCTGCCTCTGGGTGGCTCCCTCTGGCTCAGCGTCTACCTCTTTGCCTCTACACTAGACTTCCGGCACTATCTTTGCCTCTCTGCCTCGTACTCACTGCCCCTTGCTGCAAACTGTTCACTAATTTGATTTCTCTTAGCAAACCCCACTCTAGAAAATCGAATGACTGATCACTCTGATGTGTTCTCCAACTGACCCTCAAGCCTCCTTTTATACTTTTTTTGTTGAGTCTTTAACGACCGAGATTACATCTCTAATCAACGACTAAGATTAGATTTGGCTTGATCCATGTCTTTTAGAACCTTCTAACCCAATTTTATATTAATACCCATTAATATTTTATTTTTCCTAAGTTTAGACTTAGGAACTCCATTAAAAATATTAATTATTTTAATATCTCCTTAGGTCTCAGACAAGGTTGTCCCCTCTCCCCCTTGTTGTTTTAGCTGGTGGTAGAAGGTCTCAGTCGGCTACTGATTGAGGCTAAAAGAAGGGGCGATTTAAAGGGGGCCTCGGTGGCTAACAACTTGACTATTACGCATCTATTGTTTGTAGATGACATTCTATTATTTTGTGATGGCTCTAGAATGTTGAAATTTCTAAGTATTACCCGTTAGAAATTTTATCTATATTCTCTGGTTTATTTCGCCTACTTGTTTAATTACTAACAAGTTATTTAACCATATAAACACTAAAATAAACACAATATAGTCTCAACCATCTACATATCAAAAGCTGAAAGAAATGAACAAACACACAAGGGACACCATTTTTTTGGACAATCGTCCCCAGAAAAACCCAACTTGGGAAAACTGATGCAGCAGTTCTAAGGGTTTTATTATTAAGCAGCTTTTCTTGAGTACACTAGGTGCCAAACTGGCTCACCTGACAGAGAAAATAATCCGGCAGTAATATCTCTCTATTGGGAAGCAGATATTCGGAAAGTTTTCCCCACAAAATCTTCTCCAGCACAATCTAAAGCTTAGTGTCAGCCCTCCTAGCCTTTGCATCAGCCCAAAACCCTCTATGTCAGCCCTCTGAGGCTCTGCGCAACCTCTATGGCCCTTTGTGTCACTCCTGCAGCCTCTGCGTGGATGACACAGGCCCTTCTGGCCTCTGTGCCACTCCTGCAGCCTCTTCGTGGATGACGCAGGCCCTTCTGGCTTCTGCACAATCTCTTCTGCCTATGCGTGGCTCCCTCTAGCTCAACGTCTACCTCTTCGCCTCTGCACTAGACTTCCAGCACTATCTATGCCTCTCTGCCTCGTACTCACTGCCCCTCGCTGAAAACTGATCATTGATTCAATTTCTCTTAGCAAACCCCACTCTAGAAAATTGAATGACTGATCACTCTGGTGTGTTCTCCAACTGACCCTCAAGCCTCTTCTTATACTTTGTTTGTTGATTCTTCAACAGTTGAGATTACATCTCTATCAATGGCTAACATTAGATTCGGCTTGATCCATGTCCTTTAGAACCTTAAAACCAATTTCATATTAATACCCATTAATATTTTATTTTTCTTAAGTTTAAACTTAGGAACTCCATTAAAATTATTAATTATTTTAAAATCTCCTTAACCGGGTAAAATCTGCCCAAACCAATTCTGGGTCTTGGAGATCTCATGTGCTTTAGCCACTCCACCAATTTTCATGGCTAGAGCACATTTGATGCTACCCCAAATCAACACTCCCTCTTAGCGAGGACTGTGCTCTAATAATACTCCACATTGAGCATCACCCTGATTATACGGCACCAGTACTTGTGCTGATGCTAGGCCTCCCCGCCCAACATCCTCAGCACTGTTGCATCCTGTACTGCTGCCCATGGCTCTGCCGCTGCCATTGCTACATTCGTACGGCAGCGCCCTCTGCATCCGTGTTGTTGTTGGTCCTTTCTCCCAACACTACATATGCACTGAAACCCCCTCTCATCATGTTGCATCATGCTACTGCTAACTGCTACCGCACTGCAACTCAGTTACTGAGAAGCAAGCAACCGATCTACCCAACTACTGACATCCCTGTCAGGCTAGAAACACCCCCGATGCTGAACCTCTCTCTGTCGCTATATTGTGCTCCCTCTACTACCTCTGCGCTGCTGCAACAACTTCGTGGTTCTCACACTGTTGCAAACCTCTCTGCGCCATCCTACACTGTTGCAACCTCCTATGTGCCTCTCGCACTACTGCAACCCTCTCTGCGTTGCCTGGGACTTCTACACTTCTATCACTCTTTGTCGCTTCATCCGCATCTGTTTCTACCAACATCCGCCATCCTGCTACTCTCACTTCGGGGCTCCCGTAGCAAGGTATAATCCAAGAGTTTGGGTACCTCAAGGATCCTGCCCGTCATCGCTTATATTCTTCCTGACTACAGCTTGATGTCTCCCCACCTCTTCTCTAGAGGTACATGAGCACTCATGGTACAATCGTCATCCTCCTCTACCTCCTTTTTTGCCTTCATTGGTGTTGCCTTGGATTCAAACGCCTCTCCCTTATTCTTCTTCCTCGGACATTGGTTCACATAATGCCCCAGTTCCCCACAATTGAAGCACTTTACCTTGGAGAGGTCATTTTTCTTCCTCTTCTTTCTTGACCCGGACTCCTTTGCTGCTACTCCCGTCTTGGTCAGCCGTCTGATCTCTTCTTGGCGAAGAGCTGCCCACAATTCTTCCCAATCTAGAAGATTCACTCTGCCCAGAATACTCTGGACAAACATCTCCCACTCCTCAGAGACTGCGTTTAAGGCGGTCCTCACCATCAACTCCTGATCTGGCGTGGCCCCTATGGAAGTCAGTTGGTCCTGAATCTCCTTCAATCTACCGAGGAAGTGATCTATCTGCTCCCCCTCCTGCATCTGGTATGACCGCAGCTGATTCTCTAGTAGCATCTTCCTCTGCACGAAAGTATGCTGGTACAATGTCTTCAACGTGTCCCACATTTCCTTTCTCGTCTCCTTCTCGACAATATGTTGGACCACATGATCCTTGACCCCATCAAGGATTATGCATTTCGCCTTGGCCATCGCTCTTTTCATTGTCAACTAGGTCAATTGGGATAACCATGGTTCTCAAGGCGAAGGCCTTGATTCAATGTCTATCTAGAATGGACAGGATCCTGGCCTTCCAGACGACAAAGTTGGACGCCTCATCTAGCCTGTCCTAATCCCTCAGTCCATTCATGGCCATCTCTCTGCTCTTCCTTTCGACTCCTTCGAGTCTCTACTTCCCTCTGGAAGTTCCCTCTTCGACTCCCTCTGAGTCTCTACTTCCCGCCTGGAAGTTCTCTACTAGACTCCCTTTGAGTCTCGATTTCCCTCTTGGAAATTCACCTGCCAACTGTCGAGTCGCACCTCTCTGATCTCCTATGCACCTGCAACACTGATCTGGATTCCTTGGCTGGAAATCCGCCTAGGTAGCGACTCCTTTTACCTTGGTTTTGCCCCGTTAAGTATTGTTCTGCCTCGGCAGCAACAGCACCCCACCAGCTTCACTTCCCGCTATGGAGCACTCGAAAGGTATGCTTTTGACAAACAATTTAGTGGCTTTTCAGTAACATTTGTAACATTTTCTGCATCATGAACTCAAAAGAAATAAAGAATTCTAATAAAAACGTGTAAGAATTAACATGGAAAGCTTAATCGCTGATAATTGTCATTTTTCTATGCAAGGAAAGGTGGAAAAGAAGAGTTGTCGTTCAAAAGGGAAAGACAGAGGAGGAATAACTGTTGTCCCTCTAGAAGGGAACCCGATGCAAACGAGATCGAGCAGATCAAAGCAAAATAACCCAGGAAAGGAAGAAGGGATACCAATTCGGTGAAAAAGGGAAAGAAAAGTAAAGGATTAACAGTTTGGCGAATCCCTCAGGATCTTTGATCCTGAGGGATCGTTGTTTTACTTATTTTTGTTACCTAGATATCCCCGACGTTACTTTTATAAAAAGGAACAGCATCGTTAAGCAAAAGGACTTTTTTGTAACTTTCAGTTTCAGACTAAATTTTGATCATCGAGTCTCACTGAGACCTGGTTTACTATACGTTTGTTGATGCGTTAATATAAAAGACTTGGTGTTTATTTCATCTTTGTGTCTGGAGTAATCTAAGGCGGTGTACCATTGGAAGCTAAGGGCCCGGCTCCGAAGGACACTTGCTTTTGTATCATTATAACTTGATTTCTACGTGGTTTGCTTATCTTTATTGCTCGGTAATCTGATATGCTTTTCATGTGCTATTCCATGCTCTGCTACGATTAATTCATTAATGGTTCTTTCAGGAAATCTGTGTAGTGACTCTGCATTGCATGATTGAATCTTTTCAAAGTTGATTGCATGTTATTAGTCTAAACCAGCTATTTCTGTTACAGAGCGTCTGTACTGAATATTACTGTTATTGGATTCATTTGAAATCCCAATTATTGGAATCCGAAAGTGATGTTATTCTATTTGGAAACATAGTTGTATTATCCTTAATTGTCAGATTACTATATTAGTGTGAGGTGTGCATATATGATCGATTACTGTTGTTCCACAATTCATCAATGAGTGTTGTTCCATAAAGTACATTCCATCCAATTTGCCTTAAGAGAGAAGATTGTTATTTCATCGTAGAGTGTGAGTTTGGTTCAATAGAGCAAGTTCGGTTCTGACTCGCGAGACTTAGTTCTTTTGATTGTTGTTCCATTTACTGCCGTTCCATTTTAGACTTGCTGTGCCATTTCCTATTTGCTGTTCTATTTTACTTTCTGTCGTTCCATTTACTTGCATTTACTGCTTTGGTGTGAGAGAAGGTCTAAGGCTGTAGTGAGCCTCAGCAGTCGCTGCCTAGCTCACAGACCTATGGTCCATGCTCTAATTTCTTTTCCATCAGTTTCTAGAGGGATGGGTTATCGCTTCCGCACCCTTGACTGACAAGTTGTCTTGTGTGATTTTATCCTTTTGAAGTAATTTAGTCATATTTTGCATCCGTTTACTCTTGTATTTTCTGAACGCTGTACTACTAAGCATTACTCTGACGAATAACGTCGGATTGAGCTACTCTTTGCAATAACAAAACGTTCCCGGATTGACTTATTAATGTGGGATAATTAGAGGTGAAAGAGACCCTAGTTACAGCTCTACATTTTGGCGTCGTTGCCAGGGAAAGAGTATAGCCATTTGCCTTTTACAGAGTAGTGTGCGAATCTGCTAGGGGAGAGTTGGATTTTAAAAACGGAAGGTAAGAACCTGCGTATAGAGCATGTAAAAGCCCTGCTCCACCGTCCGCTCTCCTAGCAGAATTGTTGGTTGAATAGGATTTAGTAGTTTATTAGAGTGCATGACTAAGCAGAAAAAGCCAGAAAAGAATATCAAACCTCCATCCAAACCCGAAAAAGCCAAAGGGCCGGTGACCCTTGGCCGAACAACCTTCATAGACGAAATCTATAAGAAAATTGAATCTCAGCCATCAGTAGGCCCCAGAAAGATCAATTCTAAACATCCTACTAGCTCCCTTCAGGCCACAGGATCACCATCTGAAGCCTTTGCTGAGGTGCATAGTCAGACTGATGAACAGGACTTTCAAGAAATTGAAAATTCTATTCCAGAACGACTGCAAGAAGGGAATCTAAGCAATCTTTGTGAAGGAGAAGGGGAAACAGGGGAAGTAGGGGAGCCAAGGTCTCCTCCTAGGATAATCCAGCCGTTAAATAGCCCAGATAAAGGGAGCGCAGTAAAAATTATTATTGAAGACATCCCATTTCCTCAGACAGAAATTCCAGATAAGGGAAGTGCTATTAAAACAATCCCTGTCAAGGCCGTTCTTTCTCAGCCTAGGAATACCCTCCTAGAAATCCCGGAAGGTTATTGGCATATATTCGATCCCATGGCACAGAATCAGCCAAATACTCAAACTTCCACATTGCAATATCCTATAGTGGATTCCGCAGCAAATGCGCCCATGAAAGCAATCCCTCTTCAACACATTCCTACATTTCACGGACTTACATCAGAGGACCCCGATGCATTCTTATTTGAATTTGATGTGCTATGCAGGGGATATGATTACACCACTGACCCCCAGAAATTAAAATTGTTCCCCTCCACTTTGAAAGGGGCGGCTTTAAGATAGTTTATGGGTTTAGGTGGTAGAGTCATAAATAACTGGGAACAAATGAAAGAATCTTTCCTAAAGAAATATCAGGATTATTGTAGGTCTAGAGAATTAAATGAAACATTAGAGGAATACGTAGAACGTTTTCAGTATAATTTACAAAGATCTCCCTATGCATCACTACCTCTGGCTGATAATGTGTTAAAAACTGCATTGATCAGAGGCATGAAGGAACAGTGGATTGAAACATTAAATATCATGGGAAAAGGGGATATTTATCAAGAGAATTTTGCTGACATCATTGATTTATGTATTAGGAGTTCGAGAGGCAGCACAAGGATAAAACCAGCAGAAATGATCGGTTTGTCGGAGATAACAAAATATCAACAGAAGGAGTAACACGTGTAGAACTTGGAAATTTGTTAGAAAATTTTAAAACTGATATTCTGGGGACATTAACTACACAACTTGATATTGTGCAGGCTAAACAGAAGCAGATGGAGGCGAAACAAAATCTGGCAATTTTCTGCCCCCAATGTAGAAGAAAACATAGCCACAAGGAATGTCCACTGGATGCAGTCCAAACATGTGCTATCTGTACAAAATACCACCTTACTGAGAGCTGCCCCTCACTTCCTGGATTGAAGGCAGTATATAAGGAAGCGGAAGAAGAGCCAGAATCAGCATACTTCATTAACCAGCGTCGCCAATGGCAACCAAGGCAATCTGGTATGTTTTCAGACCCAACTTCTTCTTTCCAGCCTCCGCAGTATAATGCTCAGCAATATAGTATGTGGCAAAACCAATCTCAACCCCCTTTTCGAACTGGTCATCACAGCCGTTTCCTTCTCCAAATTAGTGGATGAATCAGACAAGCCAATTTGGCTGGCCGAATTTTCCTTACGCCCCACCATATTGGAAGAATAACTCATATCCTCCACAATGGATTTCCCCTACTTCACAAGGTTCACCATGGCAGACAAACTGGCCAAAATCGACATATCAGCCAGCAAGAACTATTCCACCCCCTCAACCGACTCTGCCAGCTTTACAACAAAACCCCCAGTCTAATCTGAGGCCGCAACTCCCAGCCCAACCCAATCCCAATCCAAATAATAGACCGGTCCAATCCCTCCAAATCATGGAATCATCAGAAATTGGACCTGACCTGAGGGAGTGCAATGATCTTCAGTTAAGATGTGGACGTATAATAGAAACAGAGGGAGATAAAAAAGTTCACATTGAAGATCAGTTACCAATAGAACAACCGTTACAACAAGAGGGTGTAAATAAGGAGCAGACCCATCATCAAGCAAGTAAATCCTCTCCTCCCTTCCTGGAACGATTAGTCATAACACGACCTATACAATATCCAAACTTTGACATTCTGGGAGAGTTACAAAATCTGTACATAAGAATTCCATTCCTCCAAGCCATTCAAGACATCCCTATATATGCAAAAACTATAAAAGAATTGTGCATAAAAAAATCAAGGAGGAATGCAACCACTAATCCAAGAGTCCAAGTAGTCGGTACTTTATCTGACCTGTTATCAGGAAAAGAGACACCCATTAAATATGAATATCCTGGAAATCCAATCGTAACTGTTCAAATCTATGGTCAGACCCTGACTAATGCTTTAGTTGATCTAGGATCTGCAATTAATATTTTGACAACCTCTACTTGCCAAAAGCTCGGCATTACATCGGTAGAACCTACTTCTACTTTGTTAGAATTGGCTGACCAATCTGTAGTTCGACCAGAAGGTACTCTATACGATGTCATGGTTTCTGTAGATTCCTGGGAATACCCAACCGATTTCCTGATAATTAATCCAAAAACCCAACTGGATGGACATCCGCTAATTTTAGGTAGACCTTGGCTTGCTACTGTCGATGCTTACATTGGTTGCCAGCAGGGAAACATGACTATAACTAGAGGACTAGATATTAAAAATCTAGTTCTATACCCTCCAGCACAGCCAAGTCTTACAATGATAAAAAATAACCAGCACCCTATGTCATACCTTACTGACAATATCAGATCCCCATTGACTGTACAGAAGGCTCTAGATTTTAAAGACCAAACGGAAGACGATGCCATCAATAATTTCATTAGTCAAACTGAATCTAGATCTCACACACAGTGTTTCATGATAGAAGCAGCATTTGATAGTGAACTAGAAGAAGATCCTTTGAAAGATGCGCATGACCAAACAATACCTGTGACTGTTGTTGCCAACAGTAAAGTAGTGGAAATTGAACTGGGAAAGACTCTAAATATCAATGCCAACCTCACACCGGACCAAGAAACAAAGCTCGTCCATCTGTTACGAAAGTATCAAGAAGCATTTGCGTGGGATTACCCTGATATTAAAGGGATTGATCCCCAATTATGCACCCACCACATTTATATAGAAAAAGATGCAAGACATGTTCGTCAACCGCAAAGAAGACTCAACCCTCATCTGAAAGATGTTGTAAAAGCTGAACTTCAGAAACTTTTAGACGTTAATTTCATCTATCCTATTTCCGATAGTAAATGGGTCTCTCCACTTGTGGTGGTACCCAAGAAGAATGGGAAATGGAGGATTTGTGTGGATTACAGGGAGTTAAATAAAGCCACACAGAAAGATCACTTCCCTCTCCCATTCATAGACCAAGAATTGGACACTTTAGCAGGAAAGAAATTCTTTTCTTTCCTGGATGGCTTCAGTGGATACAATCAGATTCAGATTGCCCC
>APFE030476375.1:89864-107428 GCA_000404065.3 Pinus taeda | reverse complement strand
TGCTTCCACATCCTCATCCTTTCTTGAGAATGCATCTGCAACAACATTTTGCTTCCCTTTTTTGTAGATGATTTCAAAGTCATAACCCAATATATTTGTGACCCATTTTTTCTGTTCTTCTAAAGATAATCTTTGTTCTAAAAAGTATTTAGGACTATCATGATCCATTTTTACCTTGAAGTGTCTTCCCATTAGGTAAGGTTTTCATTTCTAGAGTGCATGTGGTATTGCCAACATTTCCTTTTCATAAATAGATTTGTGTAAATAATTTCCTTTGATTGGACGATTTTCAAAAGTAATGGGTCTTTCATCTTGCATTAATAGCAGTAATTCCATTTCCTGAAGCATCACATTCCATAATAAAGGTTTTTGTGAAGTCCGGCGTAGCTAAGACTGGTGCTTGGCACATTGCCTCTTTAAGAGGCTCGAAGCCCTTTGTTGCTTTTGAGTCGATGAAAATGCATCTTTCTTCAATAACGTTGTTAGAGGTGCTGCTATTCTCCCATAATTCTTAAAAAACTTGTGATAATACCCTGTCAACCCGAGAAATCCTCACAGATGCTTTATGGATGTGGGGATTTTCCATTCCATAATGGATTTAATTTTGCTAGGGTCTACCTTAAGACCTTCATGAGATACAATATGACCCAGATATTCTACCTCTTGTACTCCAAAGAAACATTTGGATCTTTTTTCATATAAGTGTTTCTCCTCCAATAGTTTGAGCACTCTGTAAACATGTTGAACATGATCCTTCCAAGACTTGTTGTAGATTAGTATATCATCAAAAAATACTAACACAAATTTTCTAAGGAAGGGTTTGAAAATGGAATTCATCAAACCTTGAAATGTAGAAGGTGCGATTAGTAAAGGCCAAAAGGCATGACCAAAAATTTAATGACCTCAGAGTTCTAAATGTTCGTTTTCGGAATGTCTTCGTTTCATTGATCTGATGATATCCTGAACGAAGATCCAACTTGGTGAAGTAATTGAACCATTGCAATCATCCGATAAAAATCATCAATGATGATTGGGAATTTATCTTTAATATGAGGTTGCCTTGAGCTCCCTATAATCCAGAGCATGCACAGTGATCCATCATTCTTGTGCACCAATATTACTGGAGCAGAGAAAGAACTTTGACTAGGTTGAATTATACCAGCCTCTAGCATTTTTGCAACCATACGTTCAATTTCACTCTTTTGGGCATAGGGATATCTGTACGGCTTGATATTTGGAGGAGCACTTCCTGGAATCAAATGAATAGCATGATCATGATCAAAAATAGGTGGGAGGCTTTTGGGAGTCTCAAATACCTTGGAATGATTGTCCAAGACTTTTTGGGGATCTGGATAAATAGATGATTTCGATGTGAGAACCTCTAGCGAACATAATTGTGCAATTACTCCTTGTTGTTCCTTCTTTAGAAGCTTTGTCATACCGTTAGAGCTGATTATCTTTCCCAGTTTCCTTGCAATACCCCTTAATTCAACTTCCTTTCCTTCCGCACAAAGTTTCATGAAAATTTCTTGAAAATTAAAGTCTATTGTATCCAAGGTTTATAGCCATTGGACTCCTAGTACAACATCAGGCACACCCATTGGAATGGAAAGCATTTGGCTATTCAATACATATTCTCCCATGGATATCTTGATATTATGGCACTTTCCAAAGAAATTTATGGTTCCTCCACTTGCAACCATCACTTGACACTCTTGATCTGAAAATGGGGCACTTAGGCTTCTTGTCTAACTTACAGGAACCTCTCCCACTTCCAAAACTTAAATATTCCCAATTCCTTATGATTAACCAATGTGGAATTAAATATGTGCTTGAAAACAAGGTGTATGCTTATGGTTATTTTAATTGTTTATGTGGTTTAAAATTTGTTGTTTGTGCTGATATGTAAATACATGTAACAATGAAACAGTGTAGCAAATAACAAACACATAAGACAACAATTTAATATGGAGTTCACCCAAAACTCTTGGGCTACGTCTCCTTGAGCTCCAGTCAACTCAACTAGGCTCTCTGGGATTATGGTTTAAGTTCTTTTTACAAGCTCTTGGCTCAACTCCACTGTTTGAAATAGAAACAATGGGTTTAGACACCATTTAATCCCTGGATCTGAAGCTCTCGGCTTTCTGGCTCTAGCTCTGGCTCTGGCTCTTGGCTCCGGCTCCAGCTCTAACTCTTGCTCTAGCTCTTGGCTTTGGCTCATGGCTCTGGCTCTTGGCTCTGGCTCTTTAGCTCTGACTTCTTTGGCTCTGGCTTTGGCTTTCTACAACCTTCAACTCTCTGGCTTTCCACTTGATCTCCAAGTGACCCCAAAGGCTCCCTCAGTTGCTCTGCATAGTAGCTTTTTGCTTTCTCTCTACTCTCTGCCTTCAGCTTGCAACTCTCTCTGCCTACTCCCTATCGAGCTCTCTGCCTCCTTTGAGGTACTTTTCTAGCTTTTTGGCTACCTTGGCCATTTCTCTGCGTTTTATCATCTCTTTGTGCCTCTTCGGCTTTCCTGCTCCTTGTCTGTTTGACTAGCTATCTGGCTCTGTGGCTTTGTGGCTGCTAAATGCATCATTACCTGTAAAAACACCTATTGCAATGTGGCATGATGATCAGGAGCGGTTACAGAAGGAATCAGGGTCGTTTCATAGGCAAAAACCTGAAAACTGAGAAAATCCCATCACATAGAGAAACACTGCAAAATACACTATCGGACGTGTTTCCCGGATGTGAAACTCCCTTCAATCGCCCCTAAATCCCTATCGGGTTCACCATTAGGCGTTAAATCATATTGCATTAGTGTATTGGGAAAAATCCCAAATACACAGGAAACACTAAAAAACCCGACAAAATCCTTTTATTGGACTTGAAAACTTATTGCATCCACCCTATAATCGTATCGGGTCCGCCTCTGGCTGCTGTCACGATCACCACCATTGATCTGGATGATATTCAATCCAACGGTCATCATGCAATTTCGGGCAGCTTAGGAGTAGGGAAGTTACCTGCCCGAAAAGGATGTTTTCCTCTCTCCTCCGCCAGCCACGTGTCGATCAGTTTGTGGGATTGAGTAGAGCCAACCCAAAACGGTTTATCGCTTGAGGCCCGCCCAAAATCTGCCTTTATGGAACTCAATTTCTATGCAATTGGGCTTAGAATTCCCCTTCGGGTCCGTTTTATTGCTTCAGGTATCGTTTCTTTGTATTTCAGATTTTTCACCGAATAACATTAATACACAGAAAATATGAATTTCTGGATTTCAAATTTTATAGATTGTGCTTATGAAATTTGTCGAGTCTGGCAATTGTCGATTGCCGATTCAATCGTGGTCATCCATTTATTTCACAATCCGACGGTTGATATTGCATGTCGTGATTTCTTATCGCATATCACATCGCACACAGCCTAGGGGTTTTGTACATTCCCGATGTCAATTCACCGATCTGATCATTGGTGATCAATGTATCACATGATCGTAATCGCCGATTCTAGGGTCTCGATATCGCATATGTGGTTTTCACCGATCCGATCGATCAGATCAGTGGGTCAGGGTTTCTTCCACCTCCGCTTAAGTCCATCCCCTTGCCTTTTTCTGATGTGATTTCCCTTTTTAAGGATTTTTTTGTCATTTTTGGGGTTTTGACCTCTTTTTCCAAAGAAACAGGGCATCTTCTTTCTGTGATAACTTCTGCACCCTAAGTTCATTTTAGCTCATTCAAATTGCAGTAGATTTAGAATGAAAAGATCTCTGTCATGGGGCTATTTCCAAGAACTTCCTTGGACTTTCATTTTTCCTCTATGAGGACCACTTAGACTTAGGGAATATCCATTTTGGATCACGCCTTCCCACTAAAAGAACTTTTGGTATACAAAAGACTGATATATTGATCTGAGCAGTAAATGAGAGTAACAACACCCTCTTCTTTCAGCCTCCATACACTTGCCTCGCATAGTGCCCCTGGACCAATGTCTCTAACCACTTTCCTTTTTGGATGTGTTGGTTCTCCTAGGAAGAACTGTCTTCCTTCTTGCCTTCATGCAGAACTTCTGCTGAAATGGTCATAGAAGGTAGTTTGAACTTTTCTGCCTTGATCATTGATCCAAGGTGGTTCAAACAAATGTGAAGTACATTTGCTTCACAAAAATTTCATTTGTACCTGTTTGAAAAGCTGTCAACAACAACTGTTAACAACAATAGAAACACAGACAACAACTGGATGGCCTAAACTCCTGCTTCAACAAAAGAAACAAATTTTCACATCTTGTGAAGACCTCCATGTCTTACATCTGCATAAAAATTATGGACTAGATAACAAGCCCACAAAACATGCCTATAAACAAATGACCCTTCAAGTCAAGCATGTAGAAAAAACCATTAGGACCCTTCTTCAAGAGATGAAACACTTCATCATTATCTCCATTTGGAGACCAAGTTAACTTCTCCCAAGTCAACATGACATCACATGCATGTCATAGCAATCAACCCTGCAAGTTAATTACACATACATGTTCAAAAACAAGGAAATCATCAACATTCCTGTGTTCATGCATCTCCTGCTCATGCATGCATTTCATACTTCAACTTTCACTTAAGCACACTATAATTTTGAAGCTGAAATGAAATATAATGTAGATGCATCAATAGACATGCAATCTTAATCGGATAAGAACTCTAACTGTTTCTTACCAATCCTTTTCAAAGGTACTACCTTTGTCTACACATTAGCATCATCATGTGAATCATCCTAAGACACATCATTCATGGAATCTTCCTTTCAATTTCTGCCATCTTCTCTTTCCACTTTATTCAGCTTTTGAGGAAGCATTGTGGGATTCAGAGACCAACATTTTGCAGAAACATGTCCTTGCTTATGGCAATAAGTGCACTACATGTGCATCCTCTTGACAACATGATTTGCCTTGTCCAATGGACCTTTGGTTTCCTGCTTCTTTTCCTTAAAAAGTTTCTTGTATGTGGCCATTCTCTTCCAACATCTAGAAAAATTATGGTTGTCCAACCCAAAAAAGGAACATGTAATTCTTTTCCCATACATACGGGGAAATTTATCATGCTTTGCACAATCAAAAGTAAAATGTTTAGAACCAGATTTATACTTTTCTCTTTCACCTTTATTTCCTTCATGAGGAGGTGAAGCAAATGAATAAGTGGATCCCTTTAGAACACCATCAATCTCTTCAAGGTTGTTCGAGTCTCCCCAACTCTCTGGTTCAAGTGTGTGCTTTTGAACACCTGCATCCTGAAAATGATGTTTCAAGCTATTTCATTCCTCCTTAATACAATCTTCACACTCTGTAATGCAACTCCTTCTTGGAGTTGTTTCAATGGCCTTCATGGCAGCTTTGGAACATTCTCCATAAGCTTGTCCATAGCTAAGACCCAAATACTTAGGCCTTTCCTCAATCATTATTGGCTCAACAATACCTTGGGCATGTCTACCCAAGCCTTTTCCTTCATAGCCCATCTTGGACATTAGCTTGGAACCTATGCCTTTGGTATGTTTTTCGAAAGAACCAATATAAGCATTCTTAGAGGAATCTGAAGACAAACTGGAATGGTTTACCTCTTCTTCAGGCTGATACTTGACTAAGGCTTCTTGGGTAACAAAGAGTTGTGTCTCCAACTCATGCATCCTTCTCAGGTTCATATTTGCAATATGAAGTTGCCTCTCCATTTCCTGCAATTTGTCAGAAAGCAACCGCTTCTCTTTCTTCATGGAATTCAACTGTTCTCTAAGTATGTTACTCTTTCTTCCATCCTCATACATTTCTCTCACCTTGTACATCATGATGAATAAGTATTGCTTCAAGTCTCTATCATAGAGTCTTGTGATGAAGGAGGAATTTGAGGATTCACTTGTAGAAGTTGTCATTATACCAGTGAACAAAAGAAATTCAAACAAGATTAATAAAGAGTTTATTTAAGCAACCTTTTGCAACAAACCCCTTGTGCTTCAAGGACTGCTTTGAGGTCCTTTAGGATAGAAGAATCTCTTTAGCCCTTATTCCTTCTTGTCCTTCCTGGACTGAGCTATCAATAGCTTTCCCTTCACCTCTGCAAACTTAAACAATAGTCAGTTTGCAAACAAGCATACAATCAACCTGTAACTGTTTAAACACCTTTCAGACAAGCAATCTTTGCTCTGTCAATCAAGCATTCTGATATAACCTTCTTGAAGGCGTGGTTAATCAAAACTCAGGCTCTGATACAACATGATCTGAAAATGGGGCACTTAGGCTTCTTATCTAACTTACAAGAACCTCTTCCACTTCCAAAACTTAAATATTCCCAAGTCCTTATGCTTAACCAATGCGGAATTAAATATGTGCTCGAAAACAAGGTGTATGCTTATGGCTATTTTAACTATTTATGTGCTTTAAAATCTGTTGTTTGTATTGATATGTAAATAAATGTAACAGTTCAACAGTGTAGCAAATAATAAACACGTAAAACATCAATTTAATATTGAGTTCACCCAAAACTCTTGGGCTACATCTCCTTGAGCTCTAGTCAACTCAACTAGGATCTTTGGGATTATGGTCTAAGTTCCATAAAAACAATGGGTTTAGACACCATTTTATCCCTGGATCTGAAGCTCTTGGCTTTCTGGCTCTATCTCTCGCTCTGGCTCTCGCTCTAGCTCTCTGCTCCAGCTATGGCTCTGACTCTGGCTCTGGCTCTTGGCTCTGGCTCGTCGCTCTAGCTCTTGGCTCTGCCTTTGGCTCTTGCTCCGGCTCTGGATCTTCACCTCTGGCTTTGGCTTTCTGCAACCTTCAGTTCTCTGGCTTTTCACTTGATCTCCAAGTGACCCCAAAGGCTCCCTCGACTACTCTACGCAGTAGCTTTTCGCTTTCTCTCTGCTCTCTGCCTTCAGCTTGCAACTTTCTCTGCCTACTCTCTATCGAGTTCTTTGCCTCCTTTGAGGTACTTTTCCAGCTTTTTGGCTATCCTAGCCATTTCTCTGAGTTTCGTCATCTCTTTGTGCCTCTTCAGCTTCCCTACTCCTTGTCTGTTCGACTGGCCATCTGGCTCTATGGCTCTGTGGCTTCTAAATGCATCATTGCCTATAAAAATTTCCTGTTGTATCATGGCGTGATGAGCAGGAGCGGTTACAGAAGGAATCGGGGCTGTTTCATAGGCCAAAACTGAGAAAATCCCATCACACAGAGAAAGACTGCAAAATACACTATCGGAAGTGTTTCCCAGACTTGAAACTCCCTTCAATTTCCCCTAAATCCCTATCGAGTCCACCATTAGGTGTTAAATCGTATCGCATTAGTGTATTGGGAAAAATCCCAAATACACGGGAAACACTAAGAAACCTGACAATATCCTTTTATCAGACTTGAAAACTTATCGCATCTACCCTATAATCGTATCGGGTCTGCCTTTGGTTGCTATCATGATCTCCATCATTGATCTAGGCGATCTTCGATCCAACGGTCTTCATGCAATTTAGGGTGGCTTATGAGTAGGGATGTTACCCACCCGAAAAGGCAGTTTTCTTCTCTCCTCCGTGAGCCATGTGTTGATCAGTCTGTAGGATCCGGTAGAGCCAGCCCAAAACCGTTTACTGCTTGAGGCTCGCCCGAAATCCACCTTTACGAAACTTAATTTCTATGCAATCAGGCTTATAGTTCCCCTACAGGTCCGTTTTATTGCTTCAGGTGTTGTATCTTTGTATTTCGGGGTTTTTCACCGAAAAACATTAATACACAGAAAATCTAAATTTCTAGATTTCAAATTTTATAGACTGCACTTATGAAACCCATCAGGTCTAATAATCGCCAATCGCCAATTCAATCCTGGCCGCCCATGTCTTTCGCGATCTGATGACTAGGATTGCATGTTGTGATCGCTTATCCCATATCACGTCACACACAGCCCAGGGGTTTTGTACATTGCCGATGTTGATTCTCCGATCCAATCATCGGCAATTAGCGTATCACATGATTACAATCGCCAATTCCATAGTCCTGATATCACATATGTGTCTGCCTCTGATCCGATCAATCCGATCAACAGGTTGGGGTTTCTTCCGCCTCCGCTTAAGTCCATCCCCTTGCCTTTCTCCAATGCGATTTCCCTTTTTAAGGGTTTTTTTCTCATTTTTGGGGTTTTTACCTCTTTTCCAAAGAAACAGGGCATCTTCTTTTTGCGATAACTTCTGCACCCTAAGTCCATTTTAGCCCGTTCAACTTGTAGTAGATTCAGAATGAAAAGATCTCTGCCTTGGGGCTATTTCCAGAAACTTCCTTGTACTTTCATTTTTCCTTTGTGAGGACCACTTAGACTTAGGAGTCTATCCAAAATCCATTTTGGATCAACTATGGTGCTGGATATAGGAAGCAATTCAATTTCTTGGCTATCTTATAATGAATAAAGTTATGGATACTTCTCGAATCAATCAACACTATTACCTTTTTCTTCTTGATATATCCTTCTATCTTGATAGTTTGAGTAGTGGTAATTCCAGCCAATGCATTACAAGATATGGTCGGATTCATTTCTTCTTTATCTAGTGTTTGTTCCTATAGTATATCCTCTTCTTTTGACATTTCTTGTTCCTTTTCTTCCTCCTCTTCATAATCTAAGTAGAATAATTTCTTCTCAGCACACTTATGACCTTTAGTGTATTTTCTATCACAATTGTAACAAAGCCCTTTTGCTCTTTTTTCTTCCAATTGTTGTAGTGTAAACCTTGTAGGTTTTGGAAGGCTAGGGGCAACAACACTTCCATATTTATAGTTGTGAGTGGTAGGCTTCCTAGTTTCCATAATTTTGCTTTCCATTTTTCTTGTTAACCTGAATGACTTCTCCAATGAATCAGGTTCCCAAAGGCAAACCTCATGTTGGATATTATCCTTTAAAGTCCCTATGAACACATCAATCATATGCTCCTCTAGAATATCTTTTACCCTTTTGTTCAATTTTTGGAAGTCTTCAATGTGCTCCATCATGGAACCCTTTTGTTTGAGATTTATCAATTGGCTAAAAAAGGTGTTTCTTTTTGTATCCTCATAATGTGCTATCATTTCTTCCGTAAAAATTGCCCAAGTGAGAATTTGTTTATGAGAGAAAATCCATAGATACCATACAAATTGATTTGGTTCCAAATATAAAGGTTGCAATACATACCTTTTGTGTTTTTTGCACATTATGGAGATCAAAAAATTGCTCCATCTATACTATCCATGTTCCGAGATTCTTGTCATCAAACTTCCTCATATCGATTTTTGGAACATGGTGGGTCTTCAATCCAACATTAGAGTCTATGAAATCATGATTAACATTATTTTTGTTCTCATCCTGAGTTTCCTTTACTACCCTTTCACCATTAGTAACCATTTCTTGTAGCAACTTATTCAAATTTATCTTCAATTCTTAAATCTTAGTGTCTATGCCATTCATCTTAGCATCCATGCCATTCATCTTGACTTCCATGCCTTCCATCTTAGCTTCCACACCATCCATATTAACTTGCATGCCATTCATATTAGCTTCCACGCCATTCATCTTAGCTTCAGTTACCTTTTGTGAGAGTGAAATTTGTTTTACTTGGTCTTGTAATTTTGATATATCATGTTGCATTTCTTCCTCTTCTTCATGAGTCATGCTAGAGCTTTCAGGTTGATTACTAGGTGTTTCCATTTTCTTTCTTTAGGGAATCAATTAATGCTAATAATTCTTCACAATTCCCTTCGAATTCCTTCAAACTAATTTTTCAAACCAATCGTATGCAAAATTTAAAAAAAACAACACACCCTTTTTTTCACTTTGTAAGAGCTCGATATTGAATCTATTGTATCTCTATGACTGTGTATCTTGAATATATGAAATTGCATCTTGCGGTAGCTGAGTCCTCTTTCTAACCCTACAATTCTGATCAAGATTAGATTCTCCAAGGAAGAGTTATGCCAAATCTCCCACGGTGACCTGATTATAGACTAGTTCAGTAGAGTGAACTTGTATGAAGTTCCACGTGTCATTGTTTTGACCTTAGTACTTGAAAATTATATACAGAAAAATACAGGCCGTCCTCTTTCTGAAACTTCTTACGAAATTTCAATTTGATGCTCAGAACAACAGTTATGATGCTTTTTCCTGGTCACCTATTTGGAATGTACTTCCGGAGTCTGCAAAAACCCTAACTTCCTCAGATAATATCTCCGAAATTATAGCGAGACAAGCTCTGAAATTTGGACCCAAAGTTCAAAACAGTTTTAGCTCAAATGGATTTTGTTTTTTAGCTTTTGAAACATCACAGAAACAAATTTATAGTGAAAATGCCAAGATGACCTATTTGGAGCAACAAAACCCTAGAATCCAAAGCTCTGATACCAAATGTTATGAAACCAGCTCACAAAAAGATAGAAAAGAAAGATCAACGCCTTAGAAATTAGCCTCTTCAAGGGGGAAACCTCCTTTAAATTACAAAAATGAACAATTCTTCGATGATACAAATGAAAATACCTCATTTCTATATATAGGAGTCTAAGGGTTCATAATATAATTAGAGCCGACATAAGAATAATAATGTAAGGGCATAATAATAACAATAGTGGGCTTATATGGGGCACAAAAATAACAATATGGGGACTACATGGGCACAACAATATAATAAGCAAGCTGTAATAATAATAATAAGTGGTTACACTAGCAGTATAGGGACCTAACACACAAATAATATTGTTGAATATGAGGCATTGATACAAGGTTTGTATAAAGCAATAAGCCTCAATATCAAATATTTTCAAGTCTTTGGAGATTCAGAAATTGTTATCAAGCAAGTAAGAAACACCATTCATTGTCTCTCTAGACATTTAAACATTACCAATCATTAGTCCAAGATCTTACTTCACATTTTTTAGCATTCAACATATCTCCTATACCTAGAATTCAAAATGCAAGTGTTGATATTCTAGCTAACATAGCATCCAAGCTTATAACTTCAGAGGATTACAATCCATATTGGTTTTCCATAGAATTAATTTTTAGACCATCCATCCCCGATAATTCACCAATTGGTGATTCTTTAATGATGATGAGGATATCATAAACTTTCTAACATTAGAAGGGTCATATGATGACCGGATAATAGATGAAAATGAACATGACAATCATTTGAAAGATAAGTCTAATGAGAATCACATACCTAAATTTGTGGTAAAACTGGAGGATATTTATGATCTTAAGGATAGATTCAAAAAGGTTGCTAAATCTAAAATCCAAAGCTCGACCTTAAGGTTTGAACTAGTAAACCTTGGAATTGAGGACAAACCTCAAAACATTAATTTAGGACTTGGTCTCTCTCTTGATGAGAGATTAAACTTTATCCACTTGTTAAGAAAGTACAAAGGTATATTTTCTTGGAACTATGATGATATTAAAACATATGCTACCTCTATTATACGACACACCATTCCCATGATATCCGATGATAAGCTTGTACAACAAAAATTAAGGAAAATTCACCCCAATTTAGAAAGTCAAATCAAATCAGAACTGAATAAACTCCTTAAAGCGAAAATAATATTTCCTATTAGGCATTCAAAATGGGTTTCAAATTTACTACCTGTCAGGAAGAAGAATGGTGACATTCGCATCTGCATCGATTTTAGAAATCTAAAAAAAGCTTGTCAGAAGGACAATTTCCCATTACCAACCATGGAAAAAATATTGCAATCAGTAGTTGGTTCAGAATTAATGTATTTTCTCGATGGATATTTAGGATATAACAAAATCCTTGTTCATCCAGATGATAGATTAAAGACTACATTCAGGACTAAATGGGGAACCTATGCCTACCATAAAATTTCTTTTGGTTTAGTTAACACGGGGACATCTTTCCAAAGAGCTATGGATATATCCTTTAAGGGTTTGATCAACAAAATTGTTGTCATTATTTTGATGATATTATTGTTTATTCCTAGAACAAAAATAACCATTTACATGACCTGAAGCAGATCTTTAAATGCTGTAAGAAATATGGAATCTCATTAAATCCAAAGAAGTCTTATTTTTCTATAAGTGAAGGTAAAATACTAGGCTTAATTGTATCAAAAAAGGGCATTTTCATTGATCCAGACAGAATAAAAATAAATTGCTGAAATTTTTTACCCCACAACAAAAAATTTATGCAATATTTTCTGAGTCAGATAAATTTTGTCAAAAGAATTTTCTTTGACTTTTCCCAAATTGTTTTACCATTACAAACCATGATTAATAAAAATTCAATATTTAAATGGGGAGATAACGAAAGAGAAGCTTTTGATCTTATCAAACAAGCAATTGTGAATGTTCCCTCTTTAACAACTCAAAATTTTTCTAATCATTTCATTTTATATACATTCACTTCCAAAACATAATATGTTGTTGTTTTAACACAACTCAATGATCAAGAGATCGAATCACCCATATCTTTCTTTAGTTCTAATTTTCAAGGTGCTGAACTTAATTATTCAGAGGTGGAAAAACAAGCTTTTGTTGTTTTCAAATCTGTAAAGCACTTGAGGCCTTTTGTCCTCAAAACCCATACCAAAATAATAGTCTCATCCTCAACAGTGAGACAATTACTTATGCAAAGGGAAGTAGGCGAAAAAAGGGAAAACTAGGTAACAACTTTGCAAGAATATGATATTGACATTAAACTAGCCAAAATTGTCAGAGGACAAGGTTTTTGCAGATTGCTTACAGGAGCTTCCAACCTACCAGTGGATGAGAACTTAGGTACACGATGCATGTATTAGAGGTAAGCCTAAACGATTTAGAGTCCCAATATGTTGATCTTATTTTCTATTTGAAAAATGGATACACTCCTCCTGAACTCAATCATAAAAGGAAAAGGGATATAAGATTGAAAGAAAATAAATATGAAGTCATTGATGATGTATTATTCAAAAGGAATTACGATTATTTATTATTAAGATGCCTTTAAAAGTCTGAAGCTCAGAATGTCTTACACGAAGTCCATGATGGACCAGTTGGTGGACAATTTGGAGGAGATACTACTACACACAAAATTCTGCATGTTGGGTACTATTGGCCAACCTTATTCAAAGATACCCACGAATACATAAGGAAATGTAAAATATGTCAAACTGTTGTTGGAAGACAACATAAACTTGCCTTAGCTCTACAAGTAGTCAACATTGATAAGTATTTTTAACAATGGGGATTAGATATCATAGGTGAGATTGTTCCTCATTCCTAAAAACAACATTAGTATATCCTTACAACTACAGACTATCTTACTAAGTGGGTGGAAGCAATTCCACTAAAGGTGGCCAATTCTGATCCTATCATCACTTATGTTTGATAATGCATCTTACTTCTTAGAAAACAATATGACTGAATTTTCTCTTAAGAGAGGGATTAAACTTAAATACTTTGCTAACTACTACCCTCAAGAAAATGGTTTAGCAGAGTCAACCAACAAGAACCTCATAAGAATTATAAAGATAACTGTTGATTAGAGCCAAAATAATTGGCATAAATCCTTGACATTTTCTCTATGGGCAGATCAGATAACTTAGAAGGCCTCACTAGGCACTTCTCCATTCAATTTGGTCTATGGGAAATAAGCTATCATCCCTTCAAATCTAGCTATTCCCTCATTAGCCTTAGTCCAACTCATTGAAGAACCAACTTCTTCTTCTTTACAACTAAGACAATCTCAAATTCTTAAATTAGAAGAACAAAGGGAAAAAATTCAAACTTACACATACTCACCATCAACAGCTACTAAAATCTTCTTTTGATGTAAGTTATGTTTCCACAAAATCTTTTCAAATTGGTGATCTTGTCCTTAAATGGGACAAGGCACATGAGGAAAAAGGAAAGCATACCAAATTCCAGAAAATGTGGCTTGGACCATTTCAAATTGTTGAACAAGTAGGGCCATCAACATTCATATTGCACGATTTATTAGTAAAGAGAGATTCTCTTCCTTTTAATGGGCTTATTTTGAAAAAAATATTTTCTTAGAATATTAAATCTTCTATTGTACATTATTGCATTTACTTTTTGTGTGTTTCTTAGGAAAATAATGTTAAATAGTATTACTTTTGGCTTTGCAATAAAATCTCTTGAATTATTTTGATATTTCGCTTTCAAAGTAGAAATTCTTAAGGGAATAATTACAACATTTGAAAATTGGCTAATTATCATAAAACTCTGAAATTTGCTTTTCCATTGAAGTTATAAATTATTTGAAAAACCTCAAACTTTATAAAATCCTTTATTCTGTTATCAATCAAGAAAATTTATCTTTAACAAAGTAAAGACTAATTACAACTTAGCATCTCCAAATCTAAAATTATCATCCAAGTCCCTTAAGGAGTCAATGATTCTCCCCTTCCATTAACTTTACTATTTTTAGAGTGTAATTGAAAAATATATTAACCTTAAAAGAGGATATCTCATCATGAGCCTTCTTACCATGTTCATAGGGAAATAATAGACTGACATTACCAATAATGAATACCAAAGCAGGGTAATGACTTATGATTATGTTAATATTAAGACAAGGGGTCTCATCATGAGCTAGTTTGTTCAATTCAATTACAACCAATGAATGGCATTGTCACTTTCTGGCCACCAAACCAAGACAATGGATTTTTTTAGTTAATATTTTTTTTTTTTTTTAAAAAGATATATATACTATATATATATATATATTATATATATATATATATGTCTTTTGAAATTATCTCTAAAGACTACACTCTTATATGGATGGGATTCTGAATCATTGTTTGTTAAAACATAACCCTATTGAGGCCATAAATGCGTACTGGCAGTAGCAGCTCTACCTGTGACAAATCAGTATATTAAAACACTAAGTTGTAAAATGCCCCCTACTTTATATTACCAACTAATTAGTGATTGATATAGTCAAAAGGATTTTCATATAGAAGAGGATATAAAAATGATTGTAATTAAGTGAGGTTTTTATGTTCACAGTAATGTTACTTATCTAAATATTTCGAAAAAAAAATTCTTTCCTGAATTATTTTTACATAGTAAATTTTTTGGAATTTCATTATTATCATATATAACTGTTTCTTCAAGTGAATAACCAATTGTTGTGATGTGCAACAACCCCCCATTTATTTGTCTTAATCCTTAGGTATTTATTGAATAAATAAATAAGGACCCTTAAAAAATTTAAAAACATAAGAATATAAGTTTAATATAAAATATTTTCTTAGGAATAAATTCAATTTTCCCTTTTAATAAAACCTCACTAAAGCTTGAAGGACCAAAAATGTCCCTTTAAAGGCAAGTCCAACCATATCGCAAATCACAAAGTCTTAAGAGTATACATTTATCCATTGAGTCAAGACTTGCAACTGCGATAAAAGATAGCCCTTAGAGAACCCAAACATGTCCATCTTTTTATAAAGGCTTAAAATGATTAATGAGTGCTTTAAGGCAGAAACGCCTCGCACCACAATTCATATACACAAAAAGCCTCCCTCTCGCGGAACGTGATATCATCGGACTCAGTGGAATATTATACCATATCATTAAAATACAATTGCATCCGATATATAGCAAGAATGCCAACTAGTTTCGCCCATAACATTCCAAATGGTTCTGATAGCGATAACGTTATTTATTAAAGGAAAGCATCCAAAGAAATTATAAATGTTAAATGAAAAGTTTTTCTTAAATATAAACCTAGTGCCTACTACACTGCCACATCGTTCATCGCAATCACAATAACTAAAACTGTTTGGGCAATATCTATTCTCTGCTATCACAACATCACCGATTGTAATATTATGATAATGCGATTATCCCAATTGCATATCGAATCAACACTTAAATAATGAACTTATTTCACCATCCGAGCAACTCTTGCAATGCGATATATTATTGATAATAAATAAAACAAGGAGAGGCATGATTTCGGTTAATTAATGGGTTCTAACGGTATTAATGGTTACAGTGCCCAAGGAGATTTGGTGACCTGTTTAGATTCATTTGCATTAAAGCCTTTATTTTTGTCATTTCAAAAGCTTCATGTGTTCTCATGCGTTTACATTTAACTCCTATTTCCTCTTCATTTGCTATGTATTCCCTATATTTCAGGATTTCTCCCGAAAGTAAATTGTGTGGCAAAATGACTAAATCTAAGAAGGGAAAGAAGTCTGGTGAGGCTTCTCAATCCTCTACGTCTAATGTCACTGAAATGCTTCCATTGTTTTCAGACACCAAATTCACCACTGATATCGAGACCTCCTCATGGGAAGCTATGTACAATTTGCTGGAAAAGGAGTATCCATAAATAATTCAAGCCAAAGCAACATCAGATGATACCACTTCTTTTGAGGCTTCTTATTTTGAAGCTACAAGTTCTTTCTTACACCGAATTGTTGCCAAACTGAAGATTTTACCATACACTAACATGGTAAAATTTATTATAGACAACATCAACATTACAGACCATTCATTTCTGAATTCAAGAAAAGAAGTTATTGGTTCCTTCATGGCATAGGATTTGAAAAGAATGTATAATGTACTAGACACATAGGAGGTATATGATAAATCGTTGCTTGAGCATTTCACGAAGGAGAATGCGCATCCATTAGAATCAATTCAGCAATGGAAGTCCAATTCTAGAAATTTAAAACAAGAGAAAATAGGTATGTATCTTGTTGCCTTAAGGGGGCCTAACCCAGGTTCAGAGTTATTCATGCCAACCAACAAAACACTAACTATTAGCCCTCTCGGCAAAAACCTATGTAGCGCAAGATACAGTCTCACCCAAAGTAGTATTAGGGGATGCTAGAACTAGGTTTTTGCATCGAGAGACCATGTGATGTATATTTATAGCTCATATCTACCTTCTTGTTCACTACTACAACTCTATCCGATTTACCTCCAGGTCTTCGCGGAGGTATACGATTGTGCTTATCAGACATAAAAGAGGCAGATTCATGACTTTCACTTAGTAAATAGAAACCCTAGATCTGCCTTTCACAGATTGAACTGTTCCAACAATTGTAATAACTGAGCTATCTAATATCTTCGCAAAAATAGTTCATTACAATTTTTATGCATAGGCATTAAAGATCCAATAGATTCATGCAGTAGAACACATTAATTTATGGAAAACAACTTACAAAGAGAAGATACATTAAATTAAGCATAATTAAAGAACAAGGCACAGATGCATTCAATTCAACCCAAAATTGTCTTTATTAGATTCAACATTCAAATTACAAACTCCTCTACCCTGCGCACTTAGCTGCAGGGGCCCGCACACTTAGCTATAGGGGCCCGCACACTTAGTTGCAGACTTTCCAAAGTCTTCGCTGATCCAGGTGGATCTTCAGATACAATGGCATGGAAAAAATCAGAAAATCAAAGTGATTGGAAGGAAGTTAACTCAGGATTAGAGCGTAGATCTCGTCATCCTTATTCCAACAGCACAAACAACACTTCAATCCGAGTCCAGATGATGAAGTTATCACACAGGGAAGGTTGCTTTGATCCTTAAGAAAATGAGGATTTTCCTTTGAAAATGAGTCTT